>JASKGM010027482.1:0-11345 GCA_034509205.1 Ceratonia siliqua | reverse complement strand
CACAGTCTTAAGCCTTTAACCCTAGTCCGATATTTTTGTTTTCTTGACGACCAAAGGGAAGAACTTTTTTTTTTTTTAATAAACAACGAGGCAGAGGCAGAGCCCAGAACTAACTATAAGCTCTTATCTTGAAATATATATTAGATAGTAAAAAATTTAATATAGGACCATTATAATTGTCATTTGTGAAGGAATACATACATATCTATACATATAATAATCAAGCTCCTTCACTCTTTTGTTGTAACTTTGGTCACTTAAAGGTCCATTCTAGATTAATTTAAAGTTTTTCTCAATTTTTTCCTATATTCAAACTCAATAAAATTATGACAACAATATAATTTTTTTAATTTTTGTTCCATATTTTAGATTCAATAAAATTAGGATAACAATTTATTTCTCAAAATAAAATTATTGAGAGTTAAGTCATCACAAGGATGACACAAGAAAAAAGAAAAAAACTTAGTAAGAGTAATATTTGATGTTTAAATTAACAAATTTTTTAAATGATAGCTTAAATGTTTGAACCAGTACGCCTTCTTAATTAGTACATATATTTTTTGGCACTTTCTACGTTACACCTGGACACCCTAGTTAGGAGAATTGTGAGTCATCAGATTTAAGTGAAGTAAAATTAACAAATTTTTTAAATGATAGCTTAAATGTTTGAAACAGTACGCCTTCTTAATTAGTACATATATTTTTTGGCACTTTCTACGGTAAACCTGAATATCCTATTTAGGAGAATTGTGAGTCATCAGATTTAAGTGAAATAAAATTAACAAATTTTTTAAATGATAGCTTAAATGTTTGAACCAGTACGCCTTCTTAATTAGTACATATATTTTTTGGCACTTTCTACGTTACACCTGAACACCTTATTTAGGAAAATTGTGAGTCATCAGATTTAAGTGAAGTAAATTTTAGCTGTTAGATCAATTGTGAGTTAAATAATTATTTTATCAAAAATTAAAATGCCCACTCAAGAATAGTAGTACTCTGAATAAGTTAGTAGGTGCCATATTTTTTATGGGGTAATTATTATGTTACAGCCTTATTTTTTGGATATAGTAATATAGCTCATCCTTCCCCCTTCCATTTTTTTATAATTTTTTAATATTAATAAATATTTTTTATGAATTTTTGTATTTAAAAATAATAAAATTTTAAAAAAATTATTAAATAAACATTACAATTTTTATAAAATTTTTAAATAATATTAAAAATAAAAAATGGTCAAATAATACTAAAAATTAAAAAAAAAGGGAGGTGGGTGGTTAAAATACTGTGTTACAATCTCAAAAATAATGTTGCATAACAAATACCTAAAAAATAAGATGTGCACTTTTATTAAGATAGCTCAAATGAAAGTATATCTACTATAAAAACATGTGAGTGACAAATATTACTGTTTCTATCAAACTCAGCAATTTCATGGACAATATGATTAGCAGATCAGTTTACCCATGATAATTGTTATTGTTATAGGTTTTGTGTGTAATTTTAAATTGGTTTTAAATTTATACGTCACATAGAGTCTTAAATGAGTTATTAACTATCAAGCATGATTTAACAATAAACTAATTATACAAATTTTATATTTTATTTTTAATACTATGTAAAAGAAAAACAGGTTACATATGCTTCCATGAACCATACACTATTTTAAAATAGAATGTATTTTTGATGCTACAATAACATTAAATTATTGTCTTTAAAATTATGTCATTTTTCATTAAAATAATGTCATATAACACAATTTCAAGAACAATAATTTAGTGCTACGATAACAATATCATGAAACAGCCTCATTTAAGTATTGTGGTGCTGATTTTTTATTTTATTATTTGTTGTCTTATTTTTTTTACTTTTAAACATTAATTAATTTATTTTTATCATATATTTTTTAAAAGTATTTTTAAAATTTTGTACATTTATTTATACTATTCATTTATAAATAAAAAATTAAAAAAATTAAAAACATTTTTAAAATAATATGATATAAAAATAATTAACTAATATCAAAAAATAATTAATATATATAAAAGATAACAAAATCAATACAAAAAATAACAAAATAAAAAAATAACACCACTAAACCAATCCTACAGCTCAAACAGCCTAACAATATTTCCTTCAAAATAACATTTTATCTAAACCGTAAAGAGTTAACTAATAATGGTTTGGCAGTGAATCTATTTTTTTAATTTTAAAATAATTTTTTCTAATTATAAGTTTAAACTTTGTTAATGATTTTCTGATTGTGTAAATAATTTTTGTAAAATAATTTTTACTTATAATTATCAATTATATTAAAAAAACAATTTTGTATGAAAATGTTATTGTAAAGAGAATAGTTTTTTTTTTTACTTATAAAGTAAACTGAAGATACCAATATTTTATGAAAGAGAGCTGCACTAGCTCACATACATCACTTTTTTTGTTATTACTTTCCACTATCTTTTGATTTATTTTTTGTTTAGTTTTTTTTATTTTGAATTATTTAAACTATTTTTTATGTTTGTTAAATTTTAAAAATATTTTTACTTATTTTTTAAATAGTAGTTTTAAATAATATATTTAGAATAATAACATTAAAATTTTTTACTGTTTAAAAAAAATAAAAAAATTAACGGAAGATGAAAACAAAAAAAAAATGTTGTAATAGAGTAGAACCTTTTATAAAATTCTATTGTCAAATACATTAGATTAAAGGCATGTTTAGAATGAATTTAAAAAATTATTTTTTTATTTTTTATCTTATAAGAAACAAATTTTTTTAAATAACGATTTTTATAAATTACTTTTAAAATTTTTTTAAAATAATAACTAAAAAATAAAAATTAAAGAGCATATTTTAAGTTATTTTTGTCACTTGACAAACACGAAGAACAATCCGGAGAAACTACTTTCATTAAATCCTGACTCCTCTTCGACCCTTGGGAGCACAATTTGTCTCAATCATTATCTGACTCCTCTCACCTTCCCTCTCCATTTTTCACGCCATAATCTAAAGCTTGCTTTGTCTTCACAGACCCCTCACTTCAGCCATGATGCTGGCAAGATCACTTGCCATTTTCTTCCTCTTCTTTGCTCTATACTGTGGGTTAGACCCTTTCGAGCATAGCTCCAGTACGGGCTTCCACATAATCGACACACCAGCTTGGTCTCAGTTGTGACCTGGAATTGCTAATTTGATGCTTGCATTGGGATTGTGGAATCCTTGGGGGCAGAATTTTAGGTGAGTTCGTAATTGGGATTCTTGGAATGCTGATGTTTACTGAGATTGAGTTGGCTACGTGGTGTCGGTTTGTGCTGCTGTCTCCTTGACCGGGTCTAGAGCTGCCATGGGGTTTGGTTGTGGCATTGCATTCGTTTCAGTAATGATACAATCATACAAGGCATGTTCGGATGATGAAACTAGTTTAAGTTCCTGAAGAATTTGTGTTTAGATTCGCAGAAAGTGATAGGATGATGCTTGAAAACTGAAGCAAATGGTTCAATTTTTGCATCCCAGAGATTACAAATATAGGGGATGGCCCTTTTAATTGATCACCTCTGAGATTATGTTGGCGCTTCTCATTTTTCAGAAGCGTCTCTTTTCCAACCCTACCCTTTCTTTTGTTAATAGTCTCTGCTAATACTTAAAATGAGTGCACCATACACGTATTCATTTGTAGTATAGATAATTTTCATCAACGTGAGTTATTGCAAACCCAAATTCGTTCATTGGTTCAACTTTCTCAAACCATGATTCAGAGCAATGCCAGTCAAGGGGAATTTTGATTTTCGTTAACCAGATATTAGCTACTCGTGCCAGTATTAAAGGAAACAAAAAAAGTCAAGCACAACTCATGTAATTATTGCCCCTGTTCCTGGTCTGCTAATGCTTTTTATAATTTTTTGTTGCCCCAGTTCCTTTATTGCTTATTTGTTTATTTTCCATCCTTTTTAAAAATTTCCTAATGAGTTCTATCACTACATGCAGAATCACGGAGTCCATTCTATTGCATTCAGAAGTGATCATCATTGCCCCATACTAATAATATAGCAGTGACTCGATGGCTTTAGAGACTAACCAAAAGGTTCTGTTTATATATTATTTTCTTTACTTTGTTGGCAGATGAAAATCTTTCTTAAGCTTGGTATTTAGCTATACATGAGATTTCTGTTCAATTGCAGATCTTGTAAAGTCTCGTTTACATGTAATGTCCTAATTGCCTTTTCCTATTTTGATATAGCCCCTGATTCACGAATTCTGCAAGGTAATTGGAAAAAGGATGAGTATCTGATACAAATAAAGTTACTAGTTTTTGTCTAACTGAGAGTGCTATTGATTTACTTTAGAGACAACTCTAGAAAGGAACATTTCTTGATGGTTCCTGCCACTGCTTGTGTCTGTGTCTATATGTTTGCGTTGAAGAAATAACCACTGCGTATGAGATTGAGGTTGTATTATTCTTGGAACTTAAAGTACTAAACTAGATAGACATTACTAGCAGTATTTGCACAAGGGCTCGGTAATTTTTGCTCAGGTAGCATTTGATAAGTGGAAACACAAATTATTAAGTACTTGCAAACTTATTTGATCAGTGGACTTAATTCTTCTTAACCATTGAGAAAGGAGACATGCAGGGGTTTCATAATTCTAATTATATTCATAAATGGGGGGTGTGACACATTATTTAATACATGGGAGAATATGAGTAATGTCTAGGGTCTTTTAAATGTAGAGTCAATCAATTGGAAAAACCTTAAGTTATAACAATCATTTAAAAGAATTGTCTTATTAAGCAGTATAAGTAATGTTAACATATCGTAATTATATTATTAATTAAATATAGGCAGAGCATTATTATTCTTAATTATGATTTATGTTAAATATTTTAAATGTGATTTATGTACAATAATTTGTAAGGATATGTAACAACAAAAAATAGATTAAAGCATATATCATATAATGTTATGTAATTTAAGTTTATCTTTAACAACATGATTTATTACTATATAATACCTGAATATGATTTTAATATTTTGTATATGACCAATAATAAAAATATTTTTAATTTGTAATATAGTTTGTAAAGATAATTTATATATCTTGTTTAAAGATAAAAAAACTTGTAACTAGTTAAAAAATATTTTAAAATTTTAATGAAGATTATTTTTTGAAGTGTTTTTCTTAAATAAGTTTTCTTTTTTATAAAAGATTATTTTTAAAATTTACATTTAAATAAATTTTTATTTTTTTATTCTATAAAATTTTTTTTAATTTTATTCTAAAAAATTATTTTACAAAATAATAAAACAAACATATTCCAACCAACTCCAAAATTCAATTATTATTGCCAATAGGTATAAATTAGAGCAAAATCCCTAATCGGTTTTTGTCCCCGGCGCAGTTGCACCTGCTCTTGCTCCATGTTGCTTCTATCTTACGCTTGATTCCTTTCCTTATATATTAATATTCCATAGTCAGCCTCCGTAGCCTGTGGGTGGAGTTTCAAGTTTGAAGAACAATTTGAAAGGTCAAAAACCCTATTCTCCCCGCCCCTTCTCCCAATCTAACTCTCCGTCCGCCTCAATGTCACCGGCAGCGGCGGTGCACTTGCGATCTCCGATCCACTCATCATCCATCCAAAACCCCAATTCGGTTCCCGATGCAACCTCTCATTCTCCTCTCAATTACACTGCTTTTAACTATACCAATTTCTCAGAGAGTGGCCAGAGCTTAAACCCTTCTGCTTCCGAGAATGCCAGCGGCAGCGGATTCGCCACGGATTTTGCTCAGCCGGGATTGTACGGGACAGGTTCGGCAGCATCAGCGAGGCCGAGGCCGAGGCTGGTGAAGCTGAGGAAGCAGTCAGCGTCTCAGCATGCGAGGTCGAAAAGTAGAACCGCTGCCAGCGAGGTGGGTTCGGGTTTTAATCCATTTCGTTCGGTGGGCGGTATCTCGAATCAGGTAACCAGTTACATTAACACGTCAAATGGGTTAATGGAAAGTCCTAGCGGAGCAGAGAATGGTACCAGAGCTTGTAATGATAACTCTTCAAATTGTGATTTCAAGTTCGGGAACGCGGGTTTTGTGTTTGGCGCTAAGAGGAGTGAATTTTCTACGGATTTGAATTCCCATCAGGGAGCAGCTGCTGGAGCTACGGAAGAATTCGGCAGCTCCATTAACAGAGGGAAAGTAACAATGGAGAAAGAAATGAAGCTTAGGACGAGTGATCATGTGGAGTTTATCTTTAATGCTAAACGTAGTGATATGGAATCAAATTCATGCCAGGAGAGACGAAAAACCAGTGAAAATGCAGCAAAGACAGTTTCTGGATATGAAAGAAAGACAGAACTGGATTTGAAGCTTGAACATGGTAAGTTTAATAGTACGGGATTTGTTTTTTGTGCTGATCAAAACGATTTGGATTCTAATTTAAATGCTGACAAGGGAATATCTAGTAAATGTACGGAGAACTCAGGCGTTAATAATGGTGTGGAGAGGAAATGTAAGACTGAAGCAGAGTGTGGAATGCAGGATAGTTTTGGTTTTGTTTTTGGTGACAACCACAGCAGTAAAACTTCAAATTTTGATGTGGAAAAGCAGGAGTCTGTTGATAGCACGAGCAAGTTAGATCATGGCATAGGTACTTTGAATACCAAGACTGAAACAATTAGTAATAGCAATACACATGCTGATAAGGATTATCATTTTAGTAATGATGATAAGTGCAAGAGTGGATCTGGAAGTACTAATAGTATTTATAATGCTTATAGCACTTTCCCTGCATATATATTGACAGATGAAATGAAGAAATTGAACATAAACAATTCTCAGAACTTTGGTGGTGCTGATATCACTAGAGATTTAAAGGATTCATGTATAAACAGTAGCACTGCTTTTGTTTTTGGAAGAAGTGAGAAGGCCGGTGGCTCTTTTAGTGTAAGTTCAGAAACTAATTCTGATGCTCAACAGTCTTGTCCTGATGTTGCTTTAGAGAATATTGACGGGCAATATTTCAAAATATGTGGAAGAAATGATGTTCAAAATGGAACTGGTTGTAATATCTCCAGTGGTACTACAGGAATATCTTGCTCTGAGCCATCCACTAGTCAGGAAAGCATCAGAGATTTTTACTTCTGCAAAATTCCTGAATGTCAAGTACCTGAAGATTCACAAGTGAATGGAGCTAAAGCACCATTTTCCTTTTTATCGGTTGGTCTCAACTCCCATCCAAATAAGTGTGATAATGGTTTTACAAGCATTCCCGAAGGATCTAAGGAGTCTTTTGTGGGCTTTAAACCACCAACATGGGATCCTTCTTGTTTTAAAGAAAATTTATTTCCGACGTCAAATAAGAAACTAGAATCCACACAAAAGGGCAGATCTTCTAAAGAAAGAGGATCAAAACAGACGAGGAGAAAATTTAAGCCACATTCCTTGAATAAGAAACAGACAAGAAAAGATCATTTGTCAAAGGAAAGTAGTTCAATTGAAACCCCAGATTCTTGTGGTAGCTACTCACCCATGGATTTTTCTCCTTATCAAGAAAATCAAGAAACGAGAACCGATGGCCAAGATGTAAAAACTTCATCAGAGTCAAATGAGCCATCTATCTCTGATCATGATTATGTGCCCTCTTCTCGGCACTCAACAATTCCTACTGATTATGAAGATGAACATTTGGCTGCTGTAGGAAGAGGAGTAGACATTAATACAAATGAGGGCAAATGTGGAGATCCAGATGAGAACAAGTTATTTTCATGTAACAAAAATTCTCCTATAGGTGATTCCCATTCATCTGAGCCTGAAATAACATGTACTAGTTTGAAAACAGAGCAGGTCAGCAGTAGTAGTATAGCTGGTGCTTGTGAAGATCCTGGGGCTGGCTTTAGCTCAAACACGGATCGGCAAAAATCTGATCAGTTTTGGTTTGCTCATGGCCTCGGAGATTCGATGGAGAAATATTTTACATTTTCTGCATCATCAACCGGAGAGGGTACCTTGTCATCATTTAAGCATAAACAGAAGAAGAAAAGTAGGAGGAAAGTGGGCTGTGATTCATTTGTTATCTCTCCAAATCCGAACGAAAAGGTTGGATCTTCTGTCCACTTTTCACTGTTTACTACTGACAACATGTCATCATATTCTGATGTGAAGGATAGGTCTGAGATAAATAACCAGTTTAAGGAAGGGGATTTTGCATCCTTGGCTATGATTCAAGAAACCTGTGACAAGTGGCGACTCAGGTGCTGTTCATAACATTTAAAAAGAAAAAAAATGAAAACTGGTTTTTTTGGAATATTCTTTTATTGGTTTTTTGATACTTGGTTATGCTATTACTATTTGAGTCAGATGTTGTGGAAAATTTGTAATCTTTGTTTATGGTGTGCAATTATGATTTTATCTAGGGGAAACCAAGCTTATAAAGGTGGGGATCTTTCTAAAGCTGAGGACTTGTACACATATGGAATAAATTCTATCCCTCCATGTGGAGGGTTGGGATGCTGGATTAAGCCTCTTTTACTGTGCTATAGTAACCGTGCAGCAACACGAATGGGTCTTGGAAGGATTAGAGAAGCTTTGGGGGATTGCCTTATGGCTACTGCTCTAGACCCCACGTTTCTTAAAGTACAGATGAGAACAGCTAAGTAAGGGTTTTGTTCTCTTGATTTAGATGATAAAGTATGGTCATTTCTAGAAATTTCTATTCCCCGGGTAATGAAATGTGATTTTCTTTTCCAGTTGCTACCTTTTGCTAGGTGAAGTAGAAAATTCTCGGCAATGTTTCAATAAGTGCTTGGAATCAAGTAATGTTGTTTGTTTGGATCGGAGAGTTATTGTAGAAGCAGCTGAAGGTCTACAGAAGACTCATGTATGTCAATGCTTTTCTTTTATGTGGGTAGCGCAGTTGTAATAATTTTGATATGATGCTTCTTCGGAAATACTTTTTTCAATTTATTCATAATTGTTTCTTTTCCTGGGTAACTTTATATTATTATTACTGATTACAACCTAATAGTTTTTCACTAACCAATTAATCTTCAATTCTGCTTTTCTTTCATTTATTTGTTTGAGTGTTGTGCATGCTTTTATAAGATGTCTAACTAGTGACTTTCCATATGAACAGAAAGTGGCTGAGTGTACAAATAATGCTGCTGAACTTTTAAAAGAGAGGGCTTCTGATGCAGCTGGTACTGCTTTAGAATTACTTTCTAAGGCATTATCAATAAGTTTATACTCAGAAAAGTTGCTTCAAATGAAGGCAGAGGCTCTGTGTTTGGTATTTTATGTTCCAACTCGTTACTTAATTTATCTTTGTGCCCTTGTATTCTATTTGGTTGCTTTTGTTTTTTAAAGAATTATTTTTTATATTATGGCTGATAAAGTCACTGTGTATTTCTGGTGATATATTGCAGTTGCAAAAGTATGATGCTGCAATTCAGCTTTGTGAGCAGAGTCAATATTTTGCAGAAAAGAATTTTGCCTTGGCAAAGAGTGCAGAAAATTTGAATATTTCCACGCATGATAGTTACTTATGTGTCAGATTGTGGAGGTGGTCATTTATATCCAAGTGTTACTTTCATTTGGGAAGGCTTGAGGATTCGCTTAATGTTCTTGAGAAGTTACAGCAAGAAGTTTCTCTGAATGACAAGTAATTTAAAATTCACCAAGCATGCTCATTTTTCATTTGCCATTTCAATCAGTATATTTTTCAAATGCTACAGATATTTGATGCTCATTTCAACCATCTAGGTTTGCGAATGAGAATATTGAAGATTCATTGTCATTAGCTGCTACAATACGAGAACTTCTATACCGCAAGGTAATTTCAAAATGTTCATTTTCCTACATTAATGCCCAAAAGGTAGTAATTGAGATGCCTATATGGTCCACAGGTTTAGGTGTCATGCACACTGCATAGTGTATATTTCAGACATACCCTTCTCTCTGTTATAATTCCTATACCAGTGATGACATATACTACTATAAAATCTGCCACGTATAAATTGATGGACAACCTCTGACATCCAAAAAGCATCCTATTAGAGTAACATTATGTAGTTCTCAGATTTTTTTTAATGTTTGTATCACTGGAAATAATTTATTAATTGTTGTGGAATTAATATGGAGATCCCATGTGAAATTAAGGTAGAAATCCCAATGTGGGATTAATTGGTGAGGAAATCAGGATTATTTGCTGAGTAGACTAGAGGATTTTATGCCTCTAATATGAGGATTTTGTGCCTCTGTTATAGCTGTCTTTATGTCCTATCTTTTAGGAGTAGAATCGGGGATGTTTGTTTCTTTCCTTTTTTGTGTTCATAATGTATATTTTATAGGGATCCTAGCTTGTACAGAAACATATCAATGAAATATAGATTTCATTTTCAATCACATGGTATCAGAGCCAACTCTCTGACCTTCTTCTAACTGCCAATGACGGAAACCACCATTGGCAGCCAGGGATCAATGACTTTTGGAACTCTTGGTAACGTGTTCGAAGTCACCCCTACCACAGGCTCAAACACTCCAGACAACACGTCCTTTCACTTCACATTAGATAAGTTGAATGTAAGGAATTATAGAGAGTGAGTACAATCTATCAAACTCATAATCGACGAGAAAGGGAAGTTAGGCTACCTAACTGGCGATATAAAGCAACCTCCATCAACGAATGCTGTCTCCTTGCAAAAATGGAAGTCCGAGAACTCCATGGTTACAACATTCCATGAAACCAGCCATTGGTAAAACCTATCTTTTTTTACCCACAGCAAAAGAAATATGGGACGCTATTAGGGGGACTTACTTAAATGCTGAAAATGCCTCTTACGTGTTTGAGGTTAAAACATGGTTGTGGCAAATGCAACAGGGGGAGAGGGATGTCACTAACTATTACATGGAAATGACCTTTATGTGGCAAGAATTGGACCTCAGTTCTGAGGAGAAGTGGGAGTGCTCAGGTGATAATGTCAGGTGTAAGAAAAAACTTGAGAATGAACGTGCGTTTGAGTTTCTCGTTGGGCTTAATAGGAGCTTAGATGATGTGAGGGGAAGGGTCCTTGGAAGTCGCCCTTTACCATCCACTCGTGAGGTATTATCTGAGGGAGAGAAGAAAATAGAAGAAAGGGGATGTTAAAGGAGAGCACACCTACTGATGCCACTTAACGCAGGGCTGGGTAGTTTAAAGGACGCAAACACCAGAGAGACTTGGATAAAAGAGCGATAAAGACGAGATTGAGAAATAGGGTTCTTCCTTGAAGAAAACCGCCAATCTTTGATAACATTAGACTAAAAACTTCCTTACACACAGCAGCTGAAACCCATATATCGGGAGAGACAAGTTACT
>JASKGM010027462.1:0-24485 GCA_034509205.1 Ceratonia siliqua | reverse complement strand
ACTTAATTTGTTAGCCACACGATGCAAATCTCATGGATTTACTACTACTGTTCTACATAATCATCCGTGATATATATCCCGCTCTCTTTATAATTGAAGCAAGTTGGTATCATGTAAGTTGGTAACTCTCTTCTTGTATCACTGTTATTATCAATAAAAAAAAATTCTTTAATTCTTATACTTAAAAAGAACAAGACATTTACTTGAGTAACTTTCATTAGCTTCTTCATTATTTGTATAATGAGAAGTAATGTCCTGGTTTTAGATGAACTCTCTCAATCTCTTCCAAAAGTTAGAAAAAGGATGTGTCTAAAAAAAAAAGCATAATTGTAATACTCTTACTTTAAACAAAGAATAAATTTACAATTTAGCTCTTAAAAAAATGTTATTGATAACAAATGTGTTGAAAAATTGAAGAATTTAATCAAAGGAAAATTTATCAGTAATAACAAAAGTCTAAATGAAATGGTAAGAGATGGGTAATATTGAACACAAAACTAGTTTGGCTTTTGGCTTACGATCTACTGGCAAAGGTGAGAAAAAAATTCTAATAAAGCAAACAAATCAATATACAAATATGGTTTAATTAAACTCTCAAAATCACACCCCAAATATCTCATGATATTTTTTCCACAAAAAGATGTATATAATCTCCATACAAAATACGCCAATGCACACAAACCCAAATGTCTCCATCTTGCTCGCCTTTCCTCCGCTTCAATAGTTCAATATTTATATACTGTACTCTTACATTCAATTCAATGCATGGATTTATAAAATATTTTGGTTGAAAATCAATCTTATGGTGCGTTAAATGCTTGAGAAGAAAATGCACCACTCTAGAAATTGGTTGGACGTTTTTATCATGCATGCAAACTTTTTTTTTGTAGATAACAATATAACATTAGAGGAAAAGTGAAAATTTCAATTCTTAATGATGAAGTCATCTAATACTTATTATTAAAAAAAAATGTCACTTAATCTATTGTTCTCCAACACCATGCAAGTAAAGTTTACTTGGTCTTCTCTCTAAGCATATAATGAAGACTGATAAAACTAATGCCACCGGCATATTTTAACAAAATGTAATCGTGAAGCATTATGTAATTAAATTTTGTAATTTTGATTGAGTTTAAACTTATAATATTTAATTTTTAAAATGATTTAATATCATTAAATTTCAAGTTTATTATTTCAGATTTTTGATTTAAAGTTAATTAAGTCCTTTTGTGAACTAACAAAAGGATTAAATTACACTTAAATAAAAAATTAGATTTAATTTAATATTTTTGAGAACAAAATTAAGAAATTAATAGTAAATTATTTTTTAACCATTAAACTATTAATTTATTCTAAGACAATGTTTAAAAGGTCAAATTCCACGTAATGTAGCAGTTACAAAATTTCACCAAATCAAACCACCCAGGATTCAACTATGTTCATAACTGATTTGCCTAGAAACTCGACCTTTCCCATCCAAATCACTGTACCCCTCCTTATTCCTATAGCCCCTACCATTTGCTTTGCTTCGAGTCTTAAACCACCGAACATGACCTTCTCATTTAAGACCCCTCATGTCCGCTTCGCACCGAATCGCATCCCACAGGAGACGATCCCCGGCTACAACATGCCACAGCGCCGCCGTTAATTTAGCCGCCGACATGTTGCCGGAGTCGTCGGTCGTGCTTCTCCGGCGGACTCTCACAGTCGCTCTATTCTTCGCCACCGTTTGTCTCTCTTGCTTGGTCCTCTTCAGAGAGGTTAATTCCTCCCGATTCCTGCCTACATTTCCCTCCTCTTATTCTCTTTCTGCCTTTCCGAACATTTTCCCATCGGCGTTCGACGATTCCGTTGCTGTGAGTTCGATTACTTCTTTCTCTTCTTTTGAATTACGGATGATTTTGCTCTTCTGCATGTGTTACCGTGAGTGTAGTTGTGTCAGCTCGTGTTTGCAACCCTGTTGGAATGCAATTTGTACTCTAATTTCTTTTAAGGAGTATGGTTTATTCTGAATATTTTGGTTTAGCAAGCATATTGATCAGATTAACAAATTGAAGATAAGTTGTTTCTGTATCAAAATCAGAGACAGAAGAGTTTAGCAAAACTTCTTAGGGTTAATATATTTTAATATTCCAATGACATTGACTGAGAGTGAGGAGTTCTTCCAGTGAAATGGGATGAACTGGCGTTCATGATATTAGATGATTTCTCATATTGTGGAAGCGTTTGCGTGTGATGCCCCTCTCCCCTTTCCCTTCCCTCTGAGTATTTTCCAGTCAGAAAATTGATGAGATAAGGATGAAGATGGTGCCTATGTTCTTTTTCATTTTTCATTTTTTTGTTGTTGTTTCTGTGGATTGATTACTTGCTAGTTGAGTAGTCAAAGGAGGAAGACATGCTGTCTAACAACTATATTTGAAATATCAACAGATGTGCTTTGACAAGTAAAAATCGATGTGCAATAGTTTTTTACTGGATTGCGAGATTAGCTTTTGTCAAGGTGCATGGTATGGTTAGGTTTTCCAAGCCTTGTTTATTTTGAACGATCGCAGTTTGCCCAACACTTGTGCATATATACTGCCTTTATATTAAACAAATGCAGACTGCAGTTTTGGAAAGGACTGCTTTCTTTATTGGAAAACTTTGAGGAAGAATAAGCTTTTATTTATTTATTTTTGCCTCCTAATTATTGTAAAATACATGTATATTAACAAGTGAGCTCAACAAAGTTAAATTTTTGGTATCTGTTAATATTGAATGGTTGCTCTGTATGGCAAAAAGTGGATTCAATTTGTTCTCTGCTACCGGTGACAGAATTTCCATACTTAGTCAACCTTTGGTCTGATGAATGCAGTGAATCCAACCATGAATATCTTGAATCCCAGCACCCGTTCTTGTTTAATTAAGCTTAACTATTAACATTTTACCATATATATTGTGCTTGACACCTTTTATATCTTGATGCCTATCTGCCTCTCAGACGGATTACTTATTTTACTTTGTAGTTCAATTATTTAATTTTTCTATAAAAGAAGAAATCACTTTCTTTATTCTTTCTAATTTGACTTTTCTTTAGGCTACTAATGAATATCCGCTTGAAAAGATTTTGAATGAGGCTGCGATGGAAGAAAAAACTGTCATCTTGACCACTTTAAATGAAGCATGGGCAGCTCCAAATTCAGTAATTGATCTTTTCCTCGAGAGCTTTAGAATTGGTGATCGTACCCGTTGGCTTTTAAACCATTTGGTAATTATTGCATTGGACCGAAAGGCATTTGTACGCTGTCAGGCTATACATACCTATTGCTTCTCTCTTGTTAGTGAAGGAGCTGATTTTCATGAAGAGGCATACTTTATGACTCCTCGCTACTTGGAGATGATGTGGAGAAGAATTGATTTCCTACGTTCTGTTCTTGAGATGGGGTACAATTTTGTTTTCACTGTAAGTTCTTTCTATCACTGCTCTCTTCAAGTTCATAAGGACTAAATTTAGTAAGCCTTACTGTTGTCTTTCATTTTATGATCCTGTGAAACAAATTTCGAAGTCAAAGGCTGTGACATTTGTTGTGTTTGTGACTGATTTTTCTGAGATAGTGCTTAATGGGGAAATTTGTTATTATGTGAATGAAAGAATGAGCTGCTTAGTTGTTGACTCAGTACTCCTATCAATGAATTAATTAATTGACATTCCAAAAGGAAATAATATATCTGTCTGTTGTAGAAATAATAAGAAGGGCTCTTGTTAAATGAACCTTTTCTGCTTAATTTGTTCAAGAAATGTAAAATTAGATTGTGATGGAGTTGAACAATGTAACGTTTTTTTTTCTTGGTCAATGGAAATTGAACATACTCTGTTCCTGCCCTGCCCCCTATCCCCTCCCCCTTCGCGAAATTTCCTTAATAATTGTGATGTTTGTTCTGGACATTGCTGCCAGAGAAGCTGTAAAACTTGACTGTTTTCTGAACTTGAAGATCTATCTCTGACTTCCACTTATGCATTGTAGTTTGATCTGATATAACAGTAGTAGCAAGCTTTTAGAAATATCCTTCAAAACTAATTAATTGTATTTCCAACTGGTTAGATCAGCCATAGTAGTACAAGCTCTTCAGCCGAAGTCATAGCTATGTGTTTTATTGCTGCTGTTATGATTGTATTTTTCTACTCTTATATATTTATTCATCTGCCAAAAAGGTAAAGGTATAAAATGGAAAAGAAATGGAAGACAAGAAAAAAATTATATAAGGTAGACACATATGCAAGGAGTCTTAAATTGGATACTTATTAATGTGTTTCTCTTCCAGGATGCTGATATCATGTGGTTCAGAGACCCATTTCCACGTTTTCATGTTGATGCAGATTTTCAGATAGCATGTGATCATTTCACAGGTAGCTACGATGATGTAGAGAACATACCAAATGGAGGGTTCAACTTTGTAAAGTCCAATAATAGGTCAATAGAGTTTTACAAATTCTGGTACACTTCACGAGAAACCTATCCTGGATACCATGATCAGGATGTCCTCAATTTCATCAAGGTTCACCCTTTTATCACTGATATAGGACTGAAGATGAGATTCTTGGATACAGCTAATTTTGGTGGGCTTTGTGAGCCAAGCAAAGATTTAAATGAAGTTTGTACAATGCATGCAAATTGTTGCTATGGTATGGTTAGCAAGCTTAACGATCTTAGAATTATGCTTCAGGATTGGAAACGTTATTTGTCCTTGCCTCCAAGTTCGAAAAGATTGCCAGTTATCTCCTGGAGGGTTCCACAACAGTGCAGGTTGACCATGTACTAAGGCTTTTCTGGTCATATTATCATATCATTTTTTGTTTAGCATTCTCAACCACTTTTTATTTCTATTTTACTTTCTTTAATGGTTTCTTGTGGGTGTTAAATTTTTCTGCAGCCTTGATTCTCTCCATCACCATGGTTCACCAGAGAACAGTGTTCAAGAAGAATAGAAGATTAGGTTCTTTATTTCGGTTGTCACGTTTCTCATACATCAATGTGGAGTTCCCACTAAAACGCTGAAGGATGAAAGTCATATGTTTGACCAATTCTCCTGCTGTCTGCTTTGAGCAGGCTTAAACAATGAGAATTGGACCTAGTTGCTGAAGATTGCTCTATCGGATTAAAGTTTTAAAGAGGGAAATCAACTTTACTAAATCAACTGCCGAAGGACTTATTTTTCCAGGCAAGGTCCAATTATGCAGCATGAATGATCTATAAAATTGAATTGTTCCCCTGGTGGAATTTTGTGCTTTGCACAATTTGGTCCAACAGTATGGTGTATTCTTGTTGATTTTTTCCCCAATCCCTCAATTGCATCTCATGTTCCTCAATTATGAAGTGTAGAACAGATAAATCTAAGTAGTCCTTAAGTAGTCATAAATTGATGATAATGAGTTTGAAAGAGGACAACTGATTTTTTTTTTCTTTTGGGGCTATTTTTTGAATTTCTTCTTTTAACCGTTTCCCTACTTATGTTTATTTTTCTTGCTTTGCAAATTTTGCAACTAATTTGGCTGTTCGTGACTCCAAGCCGCGAATGGTTTTGGCCGCCCATTTTTTGGGCAGTTTAGATGTTGAAGCTAGTTTTGGCTTTTTTTCTCTCTCTCTCTCCCTCCCTCCCTCCCTCCCTCTCTATTTTGGAACCATACTTTTCAAATTGGGCAAAGATAATGCCCCTTGAAGGGTTTGCTGATATGCAACTGATTTTGTATAATCGTGGAAGGTTCTTTTGAACTACCTGGTGAGTTTATGATACCTCCCTGTTCAAGTTTTGAAGTGTTTGAGATTGATAAATTTTGAACGTCTAGTTTGATGCTAGTATGTTGGCTTATGCTGATTCATCGTTTGTGCTATATTTACCTTATCAAATTGTTCTAAGCTATCCTCGAACAGTCAATACCCAAAACCTCCATCGTTACGAGTCTTGTGAAGGGGTGGTGAACTGGTGCTCAAGTTTAGGTGTTTTATTTATAATGCAACTGATGATCAAGTTAGAAGCCGGCACCCTGGCTAGCAGTTTGGTGATATTTAACCTGTCGGATGCACGGGGCAAAATTTATGGTTTGTTTGGATGGATTTGTGTTTTTTAGTAAGTGTTTTAAGTAGAAGTAATTTTTTTTTAAAAATGTAGGTATTTGACTTGAATGTAGTTATGCAGAAGTGATTTTTCCAAAAAAAGTATATAGAGGTGTTTGAATGGATTTTTACTTTTTAGTGGGTGCTTTAAATAAAAGTATTCATTTAAAAAAAACAGGTATTTGGTGATTAGATATAGTTATGTAAAAGTGATTTTAGTGAAAAAAAAAATATTTATGATATTTGAATGTAAAAATGTAAAAGTACTTTTGTGTAAGTAAAATTAAGTTATGTAGAAGCACTTTTACTTAAACATTTGGATGAGAAAGCACTTATTAAAAATAAATTTATTGTCAAAAATAAATTTAAATATGTAAATAATATTTATAAAAAATGCTACAATTAAAATTTTTTTACTTATTCTTTTTAATTAAATTGAAAATTATCATTTAATGGAGTCATATGACTTTTGGAAAAAAAATAAATTGTAAATAAAAATTTTGTTGTTAAAATAAAATTTAATTATAATATATATATATATATATATATATATATTATTTAATAGAAGTGATAAAATAAAAGAAACTATGAGTAGTCAAATATATTTATAAACAAAAATTGTGTACACAAGTTCTTTGATGATAATGAAGTCATCCCAAATTTACAGTTTAGAAATGGTGCACATGTCAAGGCAGTTGATTTCGAATAAAATCTTTTGTGTGTTCCATTGTTCTTGTAGACTCTTCCCTTGCTTCTTCCCTCTGTTAGTTGGTCATCTGCGTCATTTTCCTCTTACGATTCCTGAATTTTATCCAGTCCCTTAAGAAAGTCTATATTAGCAACCATTCATCGTATGTAGTTATGCAGTGCAATTGATGCCTATATAATGTCAAATTGATTTTGAAGGTCGTAACTAGGCATGTTTTGGAGTATCTTCCATCTGACTCTGCAGACTCCAAATGTTCTTTCAATTTTACACCTCTAATTTGAATGATAATAATTAAACACCTCATTTCTTGATCGAAATGGTGGAGCTTGCCTGAAGTGAGTAAGATGACACCTATTGTTTTTATAAGGTCCTAGATATCCTTCAAAAGTAGGATATCCATAATCCATCAAGTAATATTTTCCTTAAAAAAATGTTCAATGTGTTCAGTGGCGAATCTTGAATCAAATACAAAAAAAAAAAAATAGGGGGGTTAGCACCCCTTACATACAATAAGGAAACTCCACCACTGACTTTGTTAAAAAGAAATTTAATACATGATGCTCACAAAAAAAATAATTAACAAAGTGCAAGAAGAAACCTTGAGGTGGATCAGGAAAATGTGAATCAGGGCTGCTCAGAGTATCCACGAAAATTCTTGAATTATAGGCTGAACCTTCCCAACCTACTAGTGCATATGTGAAATACAAATTAAAATCATAAACATCCAGAACATTCGTAGTCGTAATTCCCTTTCTTCCAATGATTTTAGGCTTTTTATCTGAAGGAACATGAATGGCAACATGAGTGCCATCTATAGCTCTAATGTAGTCTTTAAAATATGGCCAATACCTATCATCTTGTCTAATATAATCAGTAGCATTCCCAAACATCAGATCATGTGATCTAATAATTTGCGTACCCTTCTTTCCAACACAATTTAATATGATGTGGCATTATCGGGAGACTGTTTCTCCATTATGCTGACATCTTTCCTGCATTTCCTTATTAGATGAGTCATGGCCTAGGATGTACAAAAACATAGCAATATCCTCATCTTTGCTAATGTTGTTTGTTCCTTTAAATCCATACTTCTCAGTCAAGTCTTTGACCAGTGATTTGAATACATGTTGCCTTATCCTAAATTGTTCAAAATAGCGTGTTGGGTTTCCTCTTTTAAGTTCCTTCAACCATCCAAAACCTGTAAGGATTGATGTCTTCTTTGTAGTCTTATTAAAATACTTCATTCTATCACATGCAATGGCAATAGTCGTAACATGTCCAAACCATATATATTCATTTATCTAACTACTTGAACTAGCATCATTATCTGTATCCGAAGCGATAGTGTTATCTCGTGTACTACAACTATGCTCACTATCAGTGTCTGAGAATTGACCCATCCTGTGCAAATAAACATAAAAAACATCAATCTACCAGCTAACATTTGATGTTACAAATAGATAAAAGTGTTGTGCAATCTCATTATAAACCATATCAAAACCAGTATTCGACATAACAACTGTTCATCTAATCATAAAACATAAAAGAAATCCAACATCAACCAAGCAGTCAAAGAAAGAAATAATTAAATACCAATCTAATCCACCCTTACAGAAGTGTTCCTACTTCCCATAATGAAAATTACATTAAAATCACTTATAACGACTAACTTCTTCCTATGAAAAGTACTCTAATCAAGCTAAAACACAATCAGGATGTGTTTCCATGTGATGAACAAATGTCTCCCTATTTATTTTCTTTGCAAATACTTTAATGGCCAAGAAGTATTTTTGATCCCATCTATTTAATCCAAGGACAACCCCCAACAATTTGAGACATTTAGTCATATTGGCAGGATCCTCAGCTTTTGTAGCCACAGTTCATTGAGATAGCTACTCTATATTATCCAGAATTTGATCCAATGAGTGTTGTAGTGAGGCACCCCAACTCCTTCTAACTAAACTTATTGTCCTCTTCCTTTTGCACTGACTTTGTCCATCATTGACCGGATGTGCATGTTGTTTAGCACTATCCTCGTGGCTATCTACAACTAGAAGCTCATTAGAAGGAACATTTTCTTGTTTCTCTTGTCGTTCCTTTTCTATTGCAACATTTAGGCTGGGAGGCCTAAAAACATAAGCGTCAGTAGCAACGACATCAAGGAAGCATCTTTCCATCATAGTCAGGAATTTTAAACCTTGATCATTACATTGCAAATATTTAGGATTATCCTGTAACAAAGAAGTCAACAAACAATTTAGTCAATAAGTTATTTAATCACATTTGAGATGTATTTTAATGGAATTTAACCAAAACATATATTTCCCTTAGCCTCCCACCACTTTGGTGTTGTTACTACAGTTTGCTTGATTGGATCCCATCATAGCCCTATCTCTTTATCTACCAGCCTTGCCCATAAGCCAAATTCTTGTTTCAAACCATCTCATCTATTTTTCAGTTATTTCTTGTCATAATTCAGACCTTGTCTGTTTATGGAACTTTTGAACAACATTAACCCACCATTCTTTAGTAAAGTGTGTATGAAGCATATTACCGGCTTCTATCTTCTCAATACACACCTTCAAGAAGGCCTCAGTATTTGAATCATTCAATTTTGCCTTAGCCATTGCCTTAGATACATTGTCTGTATCACCCACAGTAGGTCTTTTCGGAGGTAATTTTTATGACATTCTAAACTTAAATCATATTTCAACCACAACTAACATTGCATAATCAACCAATGACTAAAAATGACAATCATCATCTAAATAACCCCCTAAATATTATTTGCATAGCCAAGATTTCATCACAATTGCAATAACAAGTCTACAATCATAAACTAAACTTATACACAAGAATCAGATTAAGGGCATTATGTTTTGAATAATAAATGTATAAACTACCACTCAAACATAAGATCACTTGAAGTTGTAGTTGTTTACCTTAAAGTTTTTAAGTTCTTCAAACAGATGTGACAATCCCACCACAAGGAATTTCTTGCTTCTTAGTCACTGTAGACCAGAAATCAAATTCAGGTAATGAAACAAAAATATCCCTAAGAAAACTCAATGTATATACTAGAATGCATATATAAATATTTAACAGGCAATAGAGCCCTTAATCCAAACTATGGTGGAACAAGACTTGTAAACTAATCAAGACCATAATAGGAAAGACAAACCTAAAGTATTTGAATAAAAGAAAAACTCTAATTAAAACAAATTCCTAATACTGTGAGCTACTCCATGATTGTCATAAGAAGTTGAATAGTTCAAAATTGTAGATGCATCATATTGTACTTGCATAGTTTTGTAGCAAGGTTGTGCTAGTAAAATCTATATTATTATTTGAATAATGACATTTGGTTTGGCAACACATTTTCTAGTCTTTAATCCTAAGTATCAAAAGGCTTAGAAATTTGATTCTTATCATTTTGATTCTTAATAACATATATCCTGTTCCTTGTAAAAGTGTGTAGTCAAATTCATTTTTATTCTCTTTGTTTTGAATCTGACATTGTGATAAGTGATAACTATTGTGGAGGTGGTGTTTTTTTAGTAAGTGGTATTATGGGTGTAGCGGTAACCAGTAGTTGGTTATATAATCATCAATGGTCTTTAATATAATTGTAATAACTATTGTGATAACTATTGGATATAGGGAAATGTTTTATTATTAAGATAATGTTAAAAGACAATTCTTGATGTGGAGATAATTATATTATTATGTTTGCCTGGTTGCTCAGATTCATTAACTTTGTTTGGAACTGGTTAGCAGTATAAACGAGGAAAATCGCAATGCTATAAGCATATGACAAAGATTAGCATGACTACAATGATAACTTGTTCTTTAAAGATTAGTAGACACATCATATACTTTTCACATGTATATGTTGAAAAGGACTGATTTTTTATACCGTATGAAGGAGACACTTTCTTTAGTACAATGTTACTCTTGTAAACATGGTAAATAAATGGGGTGATATCATGATGAACTTACTTTCCATCAAATGAAATTTTAATCATGATCTTGTTTGTCTCTTATCAAGCAATTTTGAGTAAACTACTTGTGAGAACCACTCGGCAAAGTGAAGTGGAAGATATAGGATAGTTTTAACCAGAACTATAATAAGGCAACAAGTTAAAAATATATTCTGTAGTTTTAGGGGGATATAGGGTAGTTCTAACCAGAAACCAAAATCATCCTAAAATTGCCTCCCCAATTACTAGATAATTCCATATCATTAATCTTTTTATGTGTCTAGTGTTCAAGCGCTTTAATTAGTTAATATAACTAAGGGACATGATCAGATGGCTCGTGATTCTGATAGATATGAACGATATAGACCATGGATGAATAAAAACAAATTGGCATGAACATAACAAACCAGAATATAAAAAGCAAAAGGCAGCTTCAAATTTACAGCAGCAGAACATGTTTCGGAACATAGGGTAGTTCTAACCAAAAACCAACATAACTTTCGGGTTGTCAACATTTTCTCAGGAAAATATCCAAGAATATGAAGTGAAAATCCTCTAGAATACTATACACAAAATGCATAGTACTGAAAATTATCAACAAAGCTTCGATAGTGAAAATACTAACTAGAAACCAACATAAATTTAAAAATAAATCAAAGATCCTCCATCAACGACGACCAAGGGAGATTTGGGGGACATTAGTGAAAATAATAATATGATGTTGATGACGCGGAGAGAGCCTTGACGGCGGAAACAGTTGGCAGTGAGGAAGGAATGGATAGATGCTACTACTTGTGTGACGTTAAGGCATTTGCAATTAGGAAATTAGTATTCAAGGTCCACGAAGCCAAGAGGCACAGAGAGGGAAATATGTTAGCAGTATAGGGATAATTTGTCCCTATAAGTTTATCTCTCTTCCACTTAAAATAGCTTTTAGCTAGAAGTAGGAAAAATTAGCAAATAGCTTTTAGCTAGAATTAGCGAAAATTAACTTATCAAAATAGCTACTTTTTACCTTTTTTTTTCCTCAAAAAATACTTTAGGTGAGAAACAGTTGCCAAACATCACTTATCCACAAAAGCTTTTTTGTTTTTTTGAAAAACTAGCTTTTCAGACAAAAAAAAAATACTTGATAAATAGGTTTTATGTGTGGTATTTGGATATAAAAATACAAGTATTTTTGTACTAGTAAAATTATTAAAAACGGCATGTAGAAGCATTTTTCTGTATTGTATTTAGATAAAAAACACTTATTACAAATTTAAAATTTTTTCTGTTTAAATGAAAATTAAATATCTAATATATATATGTGAGTTTTTATTAAAAATATTATCCGTAAACATATTATAATTGTTTTAATTAAATTTAAAATAATCATGTACTGAAATGTAAAATACTTTATCAAAATAAATTTTTATTGTGTTTAGATAAAAAAAAACTCATATTACACATTTTGAAAATTACTTTTTGTTAAAATGAACATTAAATATCTAATATATATTTTCTAGTTAATTTTTATTAAAAAAAAAGGTAAGGCATATAAGCAAATCTTGTAGAAAAAAAATCGCCATACGAACATTTGTTTAGGAAATGGGCAGCAGCTTCAACTAGAAAACCAAAGTCCCTAAGTTGAACAGCTAAAGAATTCAAAATGAAAATGGAGTCATTTACTCATTTCAAATATCTTCCAAGATGTATTTCAGGGACAAAAAGAAATGAAAAATTGAAATGGTCTATTGCTTACAACGCATTGAACCTAAGACTAGAAGCTTGAAAATGGATGAGCAGAGAGAGGGATTTAAGAAACATAACATATAACGAATTCTGAGGGAGCGATTCAAGGAAAGGGCAGATCGCGAGCTAGAAGGATGGTGGCTGTGATTCCGCTTGCTGGTTGACGAACCTAGGGTAAGAAGAAGTTGAAATTTTGAAATGATGAAATGACAGAAGGTAAAGGTAAGAATATGTTAGGGAATTCTAAAATTGTCGAGGGATAAAGTTGTTTGAAAATTTATTCTCTCTCTTTTAGTAGTTTTTTTTTTTGAAGTTAAGATTTATGGCTTGTGAAAAAGGATTTGAAACAGTTTTTTTTTTTTTTTAAAAAAAGAGTACTTATCCTAAAAAGCTCAACCAAACTACTATAAGCTACTTCTACTTTTTATTTTTATAAAAAAAAGGCTATTTTTGTTGGCTGAGAAGCACAACCAAACGGGCTTAACGAGTCTCTACTTTATTGTATAGTAATGGTACTATAAGGAATGTCTTTTCAACACTTTGTGAGCTTGGATGTTGTGGATGACCCAAAACACCTATATACTCAAACCAACTTTAAATAGATGGGCTTTATCCTTGGACCTGACAAGAAGTACATTTTCACAGAGGATAGCCAACATTACTTGACAAGAAGCCTTTAGAGATTGATTGGAAGGATGGAGTGGGAAGGAAAATGATAGAGTAAGATGGGGAAAATTTATAATATTATTGTTTGGATATGTTTTTATCAATGTTTTTAAAATCAGACTGGTCATTGAACCGGTGGGAATAGGGGGTTACGGGTCAGTGGTCCAGTCGGGGTTGAACCGGATTTTAATTCAATAATATTTTTTTAATTTTTTAATTTATAATATATATGTAGTGCAAAATACTAATATATTATATATCTATATAAAATAATTATTACTTAAATAAAAAATAAATTAACATAAAAAATTTAAGATAATCAACTAAATTACTAATAAACACTAATAAATTTAATCTAATATACTTGAAAATTAAAATTGAAACATCATTAAATAATTCCATTACAAAGTAGTAAATTACAAGTTTACAACCATGAACCAACTAAAAAAACTTAACTGAGTCCACAACAACAAAAGTCATACAACATCCTTAATCAAATCTCAATCACCAAAACAAATAATTTCACAATCTAAAATTCTCAATCATTAAAACATTCATCAACATTCAATCCAACAATTGGGATGGGACCATCACCACTACAATCACTATCATGATCATCAATTGATTCCAAATGCACAAATGGTTGATCTGATGTTCCAATATCATTCTCAGTCTCACCTAATTACATAACAAGCAAAGTGTCAAAGTTAATTATGATATCATATTAAAAAGAATACTTAAGACTTATACATATTTTATAATCAAATATTAAGGATACTGGATTACTTACCATCATCATTTATTGGAATTACATTTTCTTCATAGATAGCATTATCAATATCAACATCATCATTGTCAAACTCTGATTCTTCTTCTTCAACGGTCGTGTCAATGTATTCATAGTCAATTGTATCATAGTTTCTAGTTTTGACTGCTTTGTAATGTAACCTAAAAAAATTATAATAAGTAAGTAAATAAAGAATATAAGTAATGATAAAAATTAAAATGTAAGCTCTAGTTTATTTAATTATTTATATACCTGTTCTTTAAACGCAAGTTATAAGTAACATACACATGATCACTAAGTCTTTGATACTCTAGTCTATTCATTTTTTTGTATGGATACGTTCAAAAAAGCTCCGATTTCGCTCACATCCTGAAGAAGAAGCTGTTTGACTAAGTATACGAATTGCTATTTGTCTTATACTTGGAGCATCATAACCAAACAATCTCCACCATTGATCTACATATATGACCAAACAAGCAAACATAATTAGTATAATAGATGTTTTAAAGTATTAAACAATAAAAACATTTATAATTGGTTAAATTTGTGAAGAACAAATTAATGTTAACTAGGTTGTACTGTCTTTGTTGCCTTAAGAGCAGATGGTCGACTAAAACTGCCTTCGTAACCTCGATACACCTCTATCTCATTAAATGCTTGTAATGGATCATTACAAATGTTTCTTACATCGAGCAAATCAAGAAGTCCTTGCAGGACCTTATTCTTCTTAATAAATTTTTCATCATAAAAAAACACAAGATTCAAAAGGTAAGCTGCTGCATGAAGATCATGCTTCAAGTACTTATCCCACCTAGCCTTAATGAGTTTTGTATAAGGCAAGTACAATCTCCTCTTATTCCTAAACATCTCCTTGATTGCATTCTTAGCCCTTTACATGCCTTCATAAACATAACCCAAAGAAGGCTTATCAGAATCTAAAATTCTTAGCAACTTAATAATGGGAGCCACAACTTGAGAAATTTGGAAGCAGTCATTCCAAAATTTATTATTCAAGATTATATCAGTAATAGCTTTTCCAGTGGCACTCTTGCTTAACTTATGACTTGTTCAGTGGTTTTCTATCATTAAAGCTTGCAAGTGTTACTTATGATCATACAAGCTTTTCAAAGTGCTAAAAGTAGTAGCAAACTGAGTTGCTCCAGGATGCACAATCTCTATCCAACCAGGTCTTCTCCTAAGCCAAGACAAAACTATCATACGATCATAAATAAAAGCAGTCACTTTTGAAGCTTGTTATGCAAATTTTGCTACATCAGACATGTTACCAATATCCTTTAAAAGGAGACTCAAGCAATGAGCGACACAAGGTGACCAATAGATATGGTCATATCTTTTACGTATCAACTTGCCAGTTACTACATAATTGGCTGCATTATCTGTCACTACATGCATAACATTAGTAGGTCCCACCCACTCAATAACTTCTGCGAATAAGTTATACAAGTTTTTTGCATCTTTCACTATATCGGAGGCATCAACAGATTTCACAAATACAATTCTAGTTGGATAATATACCAAAAAGTTTATCAATGTCTTCTGCCTTTGATCACTCCAATCATCAGCCATAATTGTACATCCATTTTTTGCCCAATTGCTTTGGTAGCTTTCAACTAGTAGTTGACACTCTTTCTTACAACCTCCTAATATATTAACCCTCACATTATGATAAGATGAACCTTTATATCCTAGTCCAATAGCAGCAATGGCATCTATTGCTAGCTGAAAGTATGGTGATTTGACAGCATTGAATGGAATACAAGCATCTAGAAGCCATATACCAACCGCCATATAAGCTTTTTGTAATGCTTCTTTACTTGCTAATACACTTTTGAGGGTTGGTTGGGAACTAGGAGTTGTTCTTGGAGTAAAGCAACTACCAATATCAACATTTGCTTTTCTCTTTCCTTTATCTTATGTAGGAGTTTGATTCTTGGAAGAACAAGGCCTACTTAGTTAAACTTCTTGAACTTCTTGTTTGTTTTCAACATCTTCAAATGCTTCATTCAATTCCTTTAACCTCTCCTTACTTTGCTTCTTTTGATTCAAAACCTCCACTATTTGATGGCAAATATCATGAGAAACATTCTTACAAGCAGCAATTTGACCTGGTATACCAGCAAGATAGTACTTCATTCTATTTATACCTCTGCCCTTGTATACTGAGCCATAATATAGACAAGTGTATATATTTGTTTTTCCTTCTTTGGTGAAAGCAAAATGCTCCCACGCAGGATCAATCTTCCCACGAACATTTGTAAAGGCTGTAGATTGCATTGTTGATATTGGCGTATCAGTGCTACCATTGGTGGGATTCAGCTTACCTAAGGAAGCAACCAAGGATTTTAAACAAGTTTATATACACTTAAGTTACTTAACTAATATGCCTCTTTGATCTGATAAAAATAATTCCTTATCACTTAATCCCTCATGATTAAACCTTAGAGGAAAAAAAAGGAATGACTTTATTTAGGAAATTGAAGCATGCATTTGTATTTTAATAATCATTAATCACATACAATGAATCTAATAATCAATAATTCAATATCAAAGCAAATGAAAGGTACTGCCTTAACTTAAGTATCAATTAACAAATCATTGAAGGCACATTTAATAAATTACTCTACACTTAAGTTATTATGCTTTTTTAGACTTTAAAGTTTTAAAATAACATAAGTGAAATTATTATATTATTTCTAGAAAGTTTGAATCTTTTGCTTTTTCCAATTTGCCTACATTTAACATTTTCTTGACAAATATAGAGAGAAAAAGAACAAAAAAAAAAAAAAACAACATTTAGAAAAGGAATCCAAGTAGTACTACAGGAAAACATATTCCCGCAAGAGGCATAATAATAAAAGTATAAAACACATGCAGCTCTTAATTTGATGTCATTGCATGATAAGAAATTAAGAACTAAAGAAAGTATAATATAATTTTTATAATGATTGGTACACATGATATATATAAACTATAAAGTGTGAGAATGAGTTTAATTAAACAAGTGTTAGTGTCACCATGCATATATATAGTTTGAGGCATATATCTAGCTAGCTTAGCTATTCCTAAAATGGAAAGTGCATGGGAAGAGGAAGAAGAAGGAAATGATCCACATATCAAAATCTAAGTTTTATTAAATATATAGCTAGGTAGGAGATTGTTGCATCTGGTATATGCTAAATTACTTCATTTAAATTTCTTTGGAATGTGTAAGAGTGGAAATTGCTTGTTCCTTTCCTAATTAAGGATACTGAGAATTAATCTTTCAAATATACTTTTTCCTCCATTTTACTTTATTCCCTGAAACTGTTGGAAGTGTGGAACTATTATTGTATTATTGGATTTTAGCAATTGAGGATTGTTACCAATCCTGCAAAGGTGGGATGACTTTTTGGTTTCATTAACTCATTATTACAGTTGATTAAGGTAGGATAGGCAAAACAATACAGCCAATATTCTTTGCAATGTAATCTCTACAATTGGACATGACAAAATAGCTCATTGATTTAATAATATATAAAGAATAGAGGCAAGAGAGTGACAAGAATGAAGAGTAGGAAAGCCCTCCTCATCCTTACCTTACCTTAGTTTCCATTCTTAGTTGTACAGAATAGCTTATTGAGATTATGATGGCCTAACTGGTGCTGTTAATTTCTTTAGCTTTTATACTAAGCCTTATTGTAAACACTTGATTTTGTCTGGGAACCCCTTTAAATTGTGAGGTTAATAATAATAATAATAATAATAATAATAATAATAATGAAAGAAGAAAGAAAATAAAAAAAAAAAGTAGAAAAGGGACAAAACAAAAACAAAAATAAAAACCAAAAACAGGAAGGTTTCTTAAGGGAAGGAAGAAGGCACGCAAGTTCCATCATTGGATCAGTTAAATAAATTAGCCAAGGGCTAGTTCTCGGGTTAATAAAAGGCATAGTAGGGAGTCCCTAGTGGATTGCATAGGCTTACTCGGTAATTTATCATCCTTCCATAAGATATAGTTAGTTATCCTATTAGGAGAACGACTTAATAATAAGACTAACATATATGTGAGGCATACCCTTGAATATTGGAAGTACCAACCTTACAAGAGAAAATAGGGGTTTTAAGGATTTGAATAACAATGCTGTATTGTTATATTTTTGGATGTAAAATTTCGGCACCTTAGCTTTATTTTCTCCTTCTTTTTAAGTTCATGAACTCATGTTGAAAATTTCTTTTTACAAGCTTTCTACAGTATGCTTTTTGGCTTATGGGTTTATTCATACTATAGTATTGTGGAAATTCTTGTTGACATAAATTTTTGCTAGAATAGTCTGGGGTATTAGTTTTCCTACCTTGCATAGATTTTGTTCTGAAGAATAAGTTTTAGATGAAACTTTGCCTTTTTGTTGAGAATTGATCAAGATATAAAGGTTTCCAAATAAAAAAGGGGAGAGAGAGAGTACTTCGTAGAGCAAGTTTTTGGTACAAAAAAAAAAACCTAAGTCTGAGAGGTATTTAGAGAAAGGTTATAGGACTTTGAAGGCCCAAAAAGGCATCCCTTTAGGATGTAATTCTCACAATTAAGCTCCAAGTACCCAATTAATCAAAAATGGGTTCAAGGCCTAATAGAATCATTTTCAATGAAAGGGTCTATTTGAGTAATCAAAAAAAAGAAAGAGGGTTCAAGGCCCGTTTATCTCTAAAAAAAAAATAAAAGCTTTAAGGGCTTAAATAAAGGGTTACAAAATATAGTTAAAGAAAATTAACATTCTTGTAAATAACCTTCAATATAGAAATAAAGCACTCTCAGAAATCTGTTTTCTAATTCCATACTTTTAAAAATTATAGTCTGACCCCTAGATTTTCAATAATATCATTTTGACCCCCAATCTTTCAGTAATTACATTTTGACCCTTACACTTTCAAGAATTATGTTTTGGCCCCCTAATTTTTTAAAATTATATTTTGGCCCCATTTCTTTCAAATCCTTTTCGCACCATTACTTTTATAAATTTCAATCTTGCCCATAAACTCAATATTTAAGGGACTTTCAGTAGAGGATTATCTTCTCCAAAGTTCTGTTTTCCATAGACTTTCAGTGGAATTTTATTTTCCCAAAGTCTCAGTTTTCACGAGCATTTAGTAGAGATATGTCCTCTCTAATGTCCTAATTCGCTGTCTAGGCTTTAAGTGAAAATTTAATTTCCCCTAAATGTCCTAATTTCTTCTCGCTTAATCAATTTAACAAAATCGTTTCTAAACTATGTTGACCTTGATCCCTTTCGGGGTATGTAGGTATTTACTTAGTAAGGCAGATCTAGTTATCTCTTTATCTTTCTCCATTATTATCGTATTAAAAAAAAGGGGTAATAAATTAAAATCCATAAAATTTTTGAAGCACAAACAATTTAAAGTAACCATCCTTATGGATGGACGTTGTAGGGTGCCTAACACCTTCCCTACATGTAATTAGACTCCCGAACCCTTCCTCTGGTTCCGAGGGCCAGTTTTCATTCTTTTTTTAAGGATCCAATTATCCTTCTAATTAATTGGTAGCGACTCCTATTTTCTCTGCGTTTTTTCCTCATGCGCCCCAAAGTCATAAAATGATGGCTTTTCACCAGCCGTCACGTTGTGACACTTATATTTAAAAAGGTTTCATCAAATTTTGATTGGTACATGACAGCATAAATAAAGAATTGGATCCCAAAATGGCACAGTAATAAGTGCAGAGTAAGTTGGTTAAAACATACTTACTAGAAGTAGTGGTGGCTGGTGAGAGAGACGCTCGCAGCAGCAGACGGTGGCCGAAAGAGTCGAAGTAGCAGTCGAGACTTAATCGAGGCAGCGGGCCAGCAGTTGAGCAAGTAAGCAGATCAGCAGATGCAGAACACCATTGAATATCATCTTCGTTTAGCACAGCAACCCTTAACCTAAGCCATTGCCCAATACGACATCGTCTGAGTTACTTAAAAAAAAAAACTAGTGAAACGACGTCGTTTCCCTTAATTATTGGAAACAAAAAACCCTCAAAACTCGATTTACCCGTTGAATTGCACGATTTTTATGGGTTGAACCCAGGTTACTGGGTTTGTCTACAGTTTATGAAATTTCAGTTTCTATGTGTGGCCTGGACTGTGCCCTTACCCGGTTTCCAATCCGGGTCGGTTTTCAAAATCATGGTTTTTATTAATGGAGCCAGGTAGGTTGGGTTGGGTTGCGAACCCCTTTCAACTCATTCAGTACCTCAATTTTCAAGCGCCTCCAAATTAGAAGATTTGGGATAGTTTAAGTTATTATAATTAATTTAATTAATATTTTACCCTTATTATGTACCAAAAAATTAATATATAAAAGTAATTTTGAAAAAGAATTAACTCATTTTATTAAAGACTATTGTAAATATCCAAACAATAGAGTGGTTAATCTTCTCATTCCCATTCCATTTCATCTCATCCCTCTCTATTAATAATCACTACACTCCTCTCTCTTTAAAACTCTCAAACAAGCCCTTATGTACTTTAGTTTTAGAGAAGGACACCATATACAAAATTTACGATTTAATTATTTTATGTCCCTACAATTGTCATAGCTCGTTATTTTTTTAGGAAAAACTCAAATTTTTTATTTTAAAAAATAGAACATGGAATTTTCACCTAAAATTATTTTATTTTTAAAAAGAGAAATTTAAGAATTTTTTTATTATTATTTGAAAACAGAGGCAATGGTTTGAGAATTAAAAATTTAGATTGTCTAATTATGTATGTAAAATGTGTTAAGCACTACTTTTAATTATATTCCTATTATATTTTCAATTATTTAAAATCACATGTTTGTAATGAAATGAATGACTCCAAATTTTGTTATTTTTTTAAAAATATGATGAAACGCACATAACACATGGCTTGTGGAGGCTAAAAAGTTACACATGGTACATTAGCACCAAAAAGATATATGTACAAATTAATTGAAATGCAATAAACACATAAGAGGAAGAAAGCGCGCCTTAGCTAACATCTCTCAACTTATAAACCACTCAAAAAGCAATAAATACAAGAGGAAAGATTACCGAACTTGGCTCCACAGTTTATATCACAAAACAAATAATAATAATAAAATAAAGAAAAATAATGGAGAAAAGAAGAAAGCGGACTTTGCATACCTACTCCCTATAAAAGCACTCAAGAAGAAAAATGAGAGAGAAATTAATAATGTAAAAATTAACAAATAAAAGAAAACAGCAACAGCAGTGGTATAAAGAGTCAATATAGCTGTAGAATTAATCAATAAAAAAAAGTGCCAAACTCTCAACAACGGATTTAGGCGCTCAAATAGCCAAAAACCAGATAAATAAAATGAAAAAGCAAATTAAAGCACAAATAAAGCATGAAAAGCATGTTAAGAAAACAGATAAAAAATAAACAGATAAAAAAGAGTGAAATAAATCACAAAAATAAGAAATAAAAGAAACTATAACCATAAAATGGCAATGCACAAAGAATAAGGTGGAAACCTAACTAAATGAATGAATAATCAAACTAAAAAAATCATGCATGCTATTATGTAAATGGCATGTTTATGTATGGAATGCAAGGCAAAAAGCATATGGAAACATCCCAGAAAAATCAACTAGTTTACAGCAAGTTAAGGCATACGTATGCATAAAAATCGAGAGAAAAACATAACTAAAAGCATTGGAATCCAACCCATAAAATTATGGAATGTTTGTGACATGTATAGGCACGAAATAAAAGTAAAAAAAAAAAAAAGTTAAAATTTGCTGCCACTTTGCTCATAAAAATCATGCAACTCGAGCACAAGATAAACATGAAAATCAAAAGAAATTGATGGTAAAACATGCCCAAGATTAATCCATAAAGATAAAGCAAGTTCCTAACATATTTGGGTATATAAAACAAGTGGAAAACATGTCAAAAAATGCAGCAAATGAACCCAAAAAATTCATCCAAAATAAATATAAGAAACAACACTTCAAACCCAATGATATATAGCCAAAAGATTCACGAGAATAAGTTTCAAACCCTATAAATCATGAGATGGTAGAATTCTCAACATCTTAATTATTCATATTTTGAGTCTAATTAACTACCTCAAATATCCTTAACTTCAAATACCCATATTTTGGGTCTATTCTAGATTAATTCAATTTGAGACACATTAGATTAATTTTGTGAAATTATTTTTTTGTCAAATCTCACTTTTCAATTACGATTTAAACTGACCACATAAATCTCTAAGATCTCTTTCGATTACTCTTATTCGATTCATGCCATGCCCTATAAATTGCTTTAATGTTATTCACATTCAAAGTTTAATTTATTATTCAAAAGTTTATCTAACGTAACTTCTTTTTTCAACACATCACTATGCTCAACTTACAATCAAATTGACACAATTTACTTAATAATCTAGATTGATTAGGGAAACATGGGAGATGGATCTCGGAAAGCAAAAGGGGATGACTACATTTTTGACTTTGCTGGTGACTTGGAAGTTGATGTGAAAATTATGCCATATAGGATTGCCACGTTAGATAGTCATTTAACAGTATTAACTAATAATTTAATAGTAGAGAGTAAATTAACAGGTCAGAATGAAAACTATAAGGACTCAATTAACCAAAATTAAATTATAGGAACCAAACTGACAATTGACTGAAACTATAGGGACCAAACATTATATTAACCCTTTAATTAATTATTAATTAAAATATTATATTTTTATTTTCTAAGTACTTTTAAATTAAAATTGATAATTTTATTATATATTTAATTATATTTTTATTAATGTAAATTAGTTTCAATTTAATATCTAAATTATTTGAGTATATTTTAAATATAATTTAAAATTTTAATATGAATGATCATATAAAATATTATTGAAATATTTATGTTTAAATTTGTGTATGATTAACTGATAATATTTTTAATAATTATTAATTGAAGTATTAAATTTGTTTTCTAAACAATTTTAAATTTAACTTGATAAATTTAATAGACATTTTTATTAATGTAAATTACTTTAATTTAATATTTAAATTATTTTAGTATTTTTTATATTTTCAATATATAATTATTTCTGGCGTAAGAATCAAAGGCAATATTTGCAAGGATCTCATTTATGTAATTAGTTTTCTTTATCATAAACACTAATTGACAAATAAAATAATAACCAAACAACAATTTATAACACTCCAATTTACTAAAATCAAAGTGAAATGCACACATCTCATGATACCTGTAAAAACCTGATTTTTTCCAGGTTATATATATATATATATATATTAAACTAAGAAAAATAACAAAAATACAAAAAATAAAAAATAAAAAATAATAATATTAACTATTAGAAATATTAAAATAATAATTAAAAAAGAAAAAAAAAGAAAGAAAGAAAAAACAAAAACAAAAATAAAACAAAACAAAAAAGAGGAAAAGAGGAGAGCCCAACGTTTTTTTTGGCAGCCCAACATACCAAAAACAGAACCCATTTGCAGCCCAGTCACCAATGGCCCATACCCACACCCGGATCCATGACCCAGCTGATTTCTGAAATCCCTAATCCATGATTCCCCAATTCCTCGGCTTTCTGAAGATCCCATCCCCTTTCCTTTGGCTCTGCATTCTTCTCACGCGTATGCTCCTGCTCTGTCCTCTTCCCACGCCTCTGCTCCTCCATCTGCACCGCTGCTCTGTCTCCTTCCTCTACAACGAGAGCACTTCCCTGCCATTTCTTTTCTGCCCATCCCTGCACGCTACCCTTTTCTTTTTCTATGCTACGCTGCTGATCCCTCAAGACTCTGCAACCACCATGCGCGACAGTATCTCTGCTGGGGGATTTGTAATTGCCTGTCAACCACGATTCGCGGGATTACATCAGTGGGACATCGCGAGGGTTTCGAGTCCTCAGGTTAAAGGAGAAGAAAGCTTTTCATCAGGGAGGGGGGATTTCTGGGATCATTTTGAGCGAAATTTCAGGATTGAACAAGGGGGGATCACCACAGAATCAAAAAGAAAGAGGAACGGAGTAAAAGGGAATTGCAAGGTTGAAGCCGTGGGAAATCTTTAGAAAAGGTAAAGAGTATTTATCATTGATTAATTCATGATAGGTTGTATGGGATGAACTCTGATTTAGGGAATGTAATTCTGAGCTCTAGATTGAGCTTTGGGATTGGGTTATTGTCAAGTGGCGTGCGCTCACTATTATTGAAACTTAGTACGGATTTGTTGTTTTCCTGTTTGATTGCACGTTCTGAATTATTTTCTAATGAAGTAGATGATGTCTGTTAGACAACTATCATGCTGGTCTTTAATCTATGGGGTGCCTCTGATTTTAATCTATGGGTTTTCGGGTCCTCTCTGAGTATAATGTTTGGTTCTGAGTGAGCTTTGATTTTGAATCTGTTTGAACTGTGATCTCCGTTTCTGTTTTAAGTCCAGAATTGAACTATTTAAACCCTTATGCTAAGTCAGAAGGGGAGTGACCAGTATATGCTC
>JASKGM010027461.1:16748-64528 GCA_034509205.1 Ceratonia siliqua | reverse complement strand
AAAAAATATTATAATTATATTTAAATAAAATTTATTAATAATTATAGTTATAGTTGGGCCAGCCCGATGGCCCGATGGGCTAGGCTGGGCTAGCAATATGTCAGCTCGATATAAATCCGGGCCGGCCCGATTATGTCACTGGCCCGATCGGGCCGGGCTGGGCCGGGCCAGGCCGGCCCGATTGCCAGCTCTAGTTTTGGGGGATGACTAGGAAAGTAGTGATGATAACTTTATTATTAACTTTTTACTTTTTTTAAAAAAATAATCTTAATAGAATATATCTAACAGAGTTAAGTTAGAGGGGAAGAGAATATATGTTTTTAAAATAGAAGGGAAAAGAGTATAATTAAAACATTTATCAAATGGGGGGAGAGTATTTTACATTAAATATAAATATATTATTATATCTATATTTAAACAAAGATAATATTTGTGATTTGGTAGATACAATAAATTTTTTATATCCTTCAACTTCTTATCTTTTTAATGGTGGACTTTATTTTCTACATAATATTATAAACACTTTTTAGCCATGGAATTGGTGGTGCAAATGCACTACTACAACATTAATTATTCTTAAAGGCTTGTTTCACAAATTTGACGAGAGTATAGTGAAATGATCATTAATAAAATAAGGTGTGATAGAATGGAATAGAATGGGGGAGAGTAACTACTCCATTGTTTAGATGTTTATGAGAAATATATGATAGTACCCTTCTCATAGTTTGAAAGTTACAATGGTCAATAATGGAGTGTGGACATTCTTTTTTAATATTACTCTTATATATTATTTTCTATCAAAACATAATAAGGATAAAACATTAGTTAAGTAATGAAAATTCAAACCATCCCAAAACTCCAATTTAGAGGAGTTTGAAAATTGAAATTTAATAGAGTTGAAAATGATTGGAAACATATCTTAACCCAACCCACTCCATCACCTCAAACAAGCCCTAAGTGATGTTTAATAAGAAGAACAATTAGTTTCTCAAATACTTAAGGTAAATGATATTTAAATATGAAATATATAAAAAGTTTAAGATTACATTGCCATTTAGTACATCATCATTTTTATCTTTCTATATTAGATGTCAAGAGTGATCAAAGATGCATGTGTCATTCCTAGAGGTGACAAGTATAACCCAAATTCATTTAGCCATAACCCAATTACATTATGACCCAACCAAACCTAATTATTTATGTTTATGAGTTAAATTGATTAGGTCATTAGATTAACCATTTAAGTGTGACTTTTAGTTGGTCAATTCATGGTTAACCATTAACCCACTATACATAATGACATACAGCTATGTTTGGCAAATGACACATCAAAACTCATTATAATGAAGGTTTATCATACAATATTAATATCACTTAAACAAAATAATAATATATTTTAGATATTAAATTTTTTATTCTCAAATATATTGTGTACTTAAAAAAATAAAATCTTCAATAATTTATACCAATGTAGACAATTAAGCTGCCTTGAAAATACTCTAACCGTACATCAAAAATAATATTAATGTAGATGCATGGTGCATCAATGATGTGACACCATGCATCACCATTAAATGAAAAAAGACATGTCCATTTAATGGTGATGCATGGTGCCATGTTATTGGTGGCACCATACACTAAGAGTATCCTAACATTATTCTTTGATCTTACATGTAAACTCTATATGTTAATTTGGATTGATATTAATCATTAAATATATTGCCAAAATAATATTTTAGAATTTTAAATTTGTTTATGGAGTCATTCTTTTTTTGGTGATAAAGGCGATAGAGTCCAAAAGAACTAACTATTGTATAATCTAGGAAAAGTTATGTCCAACAAGTTCTCATGGAATAAGAAAAATAAGAAATGAAGGGGGAGAAGGAAACACATGCAAATTAAAAGAATTAAAGAAGTAGTTTACAACATCTGAAGAATGTCGATAATGATAGTAATTATTGTCAATTTATGGTAGTGTGTGATATAAATAAATAAATAAATATTATATTCTTGAATTCAGTTACGCTCTAGCTCTCAAACTGACCATGTAACTTTTGAACTTGATAACAATTGAACTAGAAGAATAACAAAAGAGAATAAAGGAAATGAAGTAGAAAGTTCGAGAGGAATTGATCAGGAGAGAAACTGAGTTGTATTAAACTTAGTTATGCAAATACATAGGAAAGACTATATATAGATAAAGAGTACAATCACCAGTTGATAACAAACTTCACAAGAAGTTAATAGACTTAACAAGTTCTATAACAACTGACAACTAAACTAACTCAATAAGGAGCTTAACTATACTTTGGCATTCCCCCTCAAAATGAGCCTCCTCCTTTAATTCTTAGTCTTTCTCGAAAGATGCTAAATAATGAGGCACCCAGGAGCTTAGTGAAGACATCTGCTACTTGGTCTTGAGCTAGTACATGAGCAATTACCAATTGTTTACCCAGTACCTTCTCTCTAACAAAATGGATATCTAACTCAACATGCTTGATCTTTGAATGGAAAATTGGATTCGTAGCTATGGCTACTTACTTTGGTTATGAAACCATAACATAGGCAGTTGTTTAAACACAACCCCAAGTTCTGAAAGAAAAGACTATAGCTATATCAACTCACTCATGACAGTGGCAATGTAGCGGTGCTCAGCCTCTAGTTTTATCAAGTTATAGTATGCTGCTTTTTGGATGACTATGAGGTAGAAGCAAAACCTAGATGTTGACCTTCGATCATCTAGACATGAGCCCCAATCTGCATTTGAGAAGCCTGAGATGTCAAGGCTGGAATTTCTGTTGATTAGCAACCCATAAGTTATGGTTCCCTTGAGGTATATTAATATCTATTTCCAAGCCTTCCAATGCAGGTTTCGTGGGTCTTGCATGTACTAACACACCTTATTTACACTTAAGGCTATATTTGGTCCTATCAAGGTTACATACTGCAGGGCTCTAACTACACTTCAATACTCGAGTATTAGAAACAGGTAACCTTTGATTGAGAGAAGGTTTAGTATTGGTGGCCATAAGAGTAGGCAGTGGATTTGCACCAAGCATCTTGGTTCTAAAAAGAATATCTGTTTTGTACTTTGTTTAGGAAAGTTGGATACCATTGTTGAAATGTCTCACTTTCACTCTAAGGAAATAGTTGAGTTACTCTAAGTCTTTGAGTGAGAATGCATTGTGAAGTTATTCAATCATTTCCTTCACTTTCTTATGATCATTCCTTGTAATAACTATGTCATCCACATAGACTAAGAGAACAAGATAAACATGTCTATAATGTTTGATGAATAAAAATTATCTGCCCATGAGGAGTTGAAGCCTAAGGAGTTCACAAAGGTGTTGAGTTTGTCAAACTAAGCCCTTGGGCTTGTTTTAACCCATAGAGGGATTTCTTTAGCTTACACCAATTTATGTCCATTGCTGAATGATTCAAACCCAGGTGACTATTGAATAAAGACTTCTTCACATAAATATATTGGATCTATTTGTTTATTCTAAGTGTTTACGGTACAAGCATGTGTTTTACAAATTTTAAAACATTTAAATTTGAAAACAGACGGAACCAAAACATATAGGGAAATAACTCATGGCTAATGAGAATAGTAAAATAGACAAGAATTTTACATATCTCTTATAGTCACTTTAATCTTGCAATTCGCTTTCTAACCAAGTGCACTGACCGCCTATTCTTTGGGAAGTACCAATCAATGGAACTTACGGTAAATAAACTTAGTAATTGGATCAAAACAAACGATAAAAGAACAATAATTGATAGCTTTCAAAATTAAATTAAATAGTTTCCTTATTTGTTCCTCTTAGTATAGCGTGAGAAATTGTATTTTGAAATCACTCAAAATTATTTTTCTAAATTCACAACACTTTTGGCCTTAAAAAAAAATTTCTCTCAAAGTTTTCTTCTGGGCGATTAGTTCACTCTTCTTCTCTCAAATATTCACTTGTACAGCTACAAGAGGGAGATGTTGCATATATATAGTATCTAACCCTAGGTCATGTGAGAGTATTTGAGTGTAATTCAAAAATTAAATCTCTAACCATTAGGGGTTCACACGCCTAATAATGAGGAATATTAGATAATCAAATTATTCAATGATTTATTAATTAATAATCATATTATTAATTTTAATAGGGAATGGTTACCCTACAACCACTCCATTTTTTTTTTACTTTTTAAAATTAATTAACTATTTTTTAGAATGTTTTTAAAATGTTTTTATATTTCTTTTACTATTTATCTATAATTTTTTTACTATTCATTTGTAACTTAAAATTTTTTAAAAAAAATACAAAAACATCTCAAAAAATTTTGATAAAAATACATCATATTAACATATAATTAATTAATTTTATAAAATAAAAAAGTTTTAAAATTACTCTACAGCACACAAGGGCTGTAGGATAGCATGTCCCATTTTAATAATAGCTTTTTTTAATAATTAAATAAAACATGTATGGCTTGCTAATTAGTCATATTAGAATTAAAATTTTAAATAAATAAAATTTACTTAATTAAATATCTTTAATTTAATTAATTTCCTAGTGAATGTAGGTTACTTAAGAAATTAATTTTTTTTAGTTTTTAACTTTTATTCACTTAGATAATTATAAGGGAATATATTTGAACATGTTAAAGACCAATTTCTCTCATTTGACCGTACATCTCTCCATCACATGGGGAGGTAATTGTTTCACAAGTTTAAAAATTCAATATTTGTAACAACATTAGAATAAATAATTAATTAAATTAAATTTGTCATAGTCAATTTCTATAACCAAAATTTCTAATTAAATAGGAATTTAATTTTATTTTAATCAACTTCTTCAAATTAAATATTGAAACAATTCAAATATTAACTTAAAGTAGTTAAACCAAAAAATAATTATTAAGATAAATATTGTCTAAATTGAGATAACACTTGTCTTAATTAAGATAAATATTTGTCTTAAAATTATATTTTTTAATTAAAACAACACTTATTTAATTTAGACAACTAATGTAATAATTATTTTTTATCTCTTTAGTGGCAAAAATTTTTCTCACATTTTCAAGTACATTTAGGGCAATATTTGTCTTAAAATAATTATTTGTCTAAATTAAGACAACTCTTGTCGTAATAAAGACATTAACTAAAATGATATCAATTAATTTCATCTTAAATCTATTCTAACTTAATGTGGATTGAATTTTTTAAAGTTAGGCGGAGAATCCATTTGGATATAAGAATTTTAAACTCCAATAAATTTGTAATTATTTTAATCTCATTAAGATAATTCAATTTTATTAATCATCAAATTATTTCATTAAAAACTCGTGATTGTACTCTTGACAATTCCTAAAATTATGAGAAGTCAATATTGAACATTGATTTATCCAATTCACAAACCCAGTGTTTGTGAACACTCGTATCCATCCATTAAACACAAGGCAAAATTACTGGTTTACCCTTTATGTTAATTTTGTCCTCTGATCTCATATTTCATTGAGTAGTTAATTCATCATTTCACTGGGCCTAGATGTGTCACTTGTCTTCCTAAAATCATCAGAAGTGATGTAATGCTATGAACTCTGTTTCTTGGATTTATATTCCTGGATGTTCACTTCCATTATGATCCCAAAATACAGAGTTTTGACCATTGTCACACAATGGTCGTATGCATAGTATATCAAATATCACAATGATCATGGACACGAGTCCATAATCAATCAGGATATCAATTCTGCCATTAACGGGTGTAATGTGTGTGAGTTCAAATTAAAAGCAACAGTATTAACTTGAATTTGATATCTCACTTGATTTCAATTCATTTAATAGTGTCATTACCTAAAGTTTACTACTTCAATTATTAGAGATTCATCATTCTCTTAGAAAATAATCTTATTCTTTTTATGAAGGTAATTCAGACATTACAGTATTTATAAAATAGAGTGACCAACTCTACTCAGTGATTGCGAATAATATTTCAGATTTATCCAAAGATACATATATCCTTTTGCATAACCTTTATACAAATGTATCTTAGTTTATTAGAATCTAGGAACCTTAATAGCTAGAAAATAAAGCTTACATAGATAAACTCTTTATTTATTAATATTAAAAATATATTTAATATCAAATTAGAAAATACAACTTGTTTTCCATGGCAACCTATTCCCAACAAGATCACCATTAAGGAAATTATTATTGACATCAATTTGTCTTAGCTCTAAGCCCTTTGAAACAGCCATGGATAACAACTCTAATGGTTGTTGGATTGACATCTGGACTGAAAATATCTGATTAATCAATCCCTGCATTAGTTTCATCTGGATTTTTCTTGAGTTTGAAAACGTATCTATAGCCAACTACCTCCTTATTTACTGCTGAAAGAACTAGGTCACATGTGTTGTTCCTAATTAAAGCTCATACTCAGAACACACAGAAGACTTCCACTTATCATGTGAGAAAACCTCTTGGATAGAGTTTGGTTTTGTGTATGTTAGTTCAGTCATGAAAACCTTGGGCTTGAATATACCAGTCTTTTTGCCCTGGTAATCATATGACGTGATGGAGTTGTTACTGTTGCAAGTACACTAGAGGTAATTTGATCATTTTCATTTGAGGACATTGACCCAAGGATTGGAAAGTCAATAGGTGCTATTAGTGCATCAATCACAATAGCTAGTTCTGCAATTAGTAACTTAGTGGCAGCTTCAACAGTTGTAAAAGTGATATCTAATCAGTAGCAGTCAAACCACTGTAAGTAGCTATTGATGGACCCGCAAGCACAATGGCATTTAACCAAGTTTCAGCAGTGGACACTAGATTAGTAAAATCAGTAATAGGCAATCCACTACCAGTAACTCTTGTTAGACTAGCAAGTTGAGTAATCAAATCTAAAGCATGATTATTTGATGAAATACTGGGTACCAGAGGTTGAGTATGGACATTGGGAGTTAGTGCACCAAGGATTGGAGAGGGCTAAGCTGCTAAAGGAATTGCAGGACAAAAAGATTATGGAGATTGCATGTTGGGACTCTGCACAATGCCCTTTTTTCTATATCATTATGCATAAGAAAACATGTGCTTATCAAAAGTCACATTTTTATTAATTATCACTTTCCCCTATGAGGTTATACACTTGTATCCTTTTTTACTTATTTAATACCTAAAAAATGTGCATGGAATATGTCTAAACTATAGTTTGTAATTATTGTATGACTTTAAATTTGGAAAACAGGGGCAACTAAACACTTTTAAAGCATTGTAGTTAGGTGCAATACCAAACAACAATTGAGCAGGTGACTTTGAGTGTGTGGTAGGGTTTGGCAATATGTTAATGAGATGCATTACAGTAGTGAAAACCTCAGTTTAGAACTTTAAGGGAAGAGATGCTTAAGCTAACTTGGTTAACCCCATATCAACAATATGCCTATGCTTGTGTTCAATCACTCCATATTTTTTATGATGTGTATGAGAATGTTTTTCTAACTACTACCCCACAAGAATCAAAGTACTATGCTATCTTTTTAAACTCAGCCCCACAGTCTATTTGCACGTTTTTTAGTGTACTATCTAATTATAGTTTAGCAGTGGTATTAAAATGCATTGAGAGGCACACACATCTTATTTATTTTGTAAGCAATAGATCCAAGTGAACTTGGAATAAATTTCTACTATAGACAAATAGTATTTAAACCCTTATCTGGAAACCTCATAAGTAGGCCCCTATACATTAGCTTTTACTAGCTGTAGAGGCGTAGTATACTGAGTTGCAGACTTAGGAAAAGGAAGATCATGACTCTTTCTTATTTGATAAGCACTACACATATGTTGAGGTCCTTTATTCAAAGGAAAAACTACAATACATGACTTCAGTACTTGTTTGACAATAGGAAATGCTAGATGTCCTAACATGCTATGCCACACATTTTGCACAGACTGCTTTGATTGACCAGTGCTTTCTTCAATAACATAAGTGTAAGTTCAGTGATCTGATGAAGGTTACAGTGTACACTTTGACCTTGTGAGCAATTTGCTGAGGTCAAATTGATATAACCCTTTATTGAAGACCCCTTAGAGTAGAGTCTATTTAGTAACCTGGTCCTTAACACAATAGTAATTTTGATAAAATTCAAAAAATACTGTATTTTCCTTGCAAAACTAAGATACTTAAATTAAATTCTTAGTTATGGAAGGAAAATGTAGTATATTAGTGAGTCTAAGAACTTTGTTACTGTACTTTAAACTAAACTCAGTATTGCCAGTATGAGAAATTGGTAAATTATTACCATTTCCAACTTGCACTTGGCTGTCCCCACAATATTCTTACTCCACTTATTAGAGCAATTGTCATTGGAGGAAGCATTTGCAGCAATGGAAACAAATGTAGTTGCTGAATTGCTGGAGAGGGTTGCTGAGTAGAAGATGCATTCTAATTAGAATTTGAATATCCTGAGAAATTCTGATCAAACTTATGGTAGCATTTTTGAACCACGTGCCTTATCTTGTCACATTGTTGACATTAAGGCCAATTTGACTTATATCTCCCACACCCTATACCTCTTGAATTGTTGTTTCTACCTCCTTGTGAACTTTGCAAATTATTATTCTGCCATTGAGAACCATCGTTGCTATTATGCCAATTACTATTACTTTGCCAATTCTTTTTTATTTGGGACATTAACAACATTGTTTGTGATTCCAGTTACATCTTCAATATCATGCACTCTGCATTCAGAGGTAAGTAATAGCATGGTCATAGCCTCCAAAGAGTAAGACTCATCATGTAGCGAGATGACTGCCACTATGGGCTCATACCCATGACCTAAACCAGTTAAAATGGCCAAGGTTTGGTCTACTTCAGACACTAGATGGCCGTAGGATGCTAACATATCACTCAACGATTTCATTTTTATCAAATACTCGTTCATGGACATGGAATCTTTCTTGAGAGTCTGCAATTGCAATTTATATTGCATTACTTTAGCACTTAATCGAGAAGCATGATTATGTACCAGAGTATTCCACAATTATTTTGATGATTCACAGCCTACAAGCTATGGAAGTCACCCCGAGCTTATGGAAGAGATAATCCAGGATACAAGAAGAGAATCTTGAAGCACATAAAGAACACAATCTGGACTAATAAGAACAGTACCTTGCTTTGTATGAATAGCTTGTTTAGGAACTGGTTGCGTTCTAAGAATATAGTGTTCTAGTCTATAGCCTTTGATGGCTGCTAGCACTTTTGTTGTTTCCATAGGAGAAAGTTGCTATCGTCAAGCTTGACGTTAATAATTTAACTGTTAGGCGTTACAATGACCGGTGAGAGTTGCCTAGCAACAAGAAGATCGCCATTAGTGTGGGCTTAAAGCTTTGATACTATCATAACAATTAAACCAGAAGCATAATAGAGGAGAGCGAAGGAAATGAAGTAGAGAGTTTAAGAGGAATAGATCAAGAGAGAAACTAAATTGTATTAAACTTAGTTGTGCAAATACATAAGAAATACTACATATAAACAGAGAGTACAGGCACCTGCTGATAACAAACTTAACTATAAGTTAACATACTTAACAAGTTTTATGACAACTGACAACTGGATTAACTCAATGAGGAGCTTAACTATACTCTGACATAACTCAAACTTAAAACTAGACTCAACGCAAGGTTTAGGAGCCAGATAAACTTTGAGAATTTATGAGAGTAACATATAAATGCAAAATGAACTTTCTTAATATAACACCTTAAGTTTTACATATATGGTTAAATGGGTGGGTTAGGTTTGATCTTTATAAATGGGTCATGAGTCATTAAATTAACCATGCAAACAAAATTAAGTAGGTCATAAATAGTTAATTAGGTCTTTAATGACCCAACCATTTATGATCAAACCTCAATCCTCTCAATTGCCACCTTTAGTCATTGGTATGCAAGATGTCCGATGTCATTTTAGATACTGAGGCATAAGATAACACCATATACTACCAAAAAACCATAGTGATATCACATTCTTGAACTTTTTGTTTTACTAATCTTTATGAAATACCAATTATATTTTGCTTTAACAATTTTCAATTATCATATCAAATATGAAAATCTTAAATATTATAGTATTTATGTTATAAAATGTGAGTCATCACGTGTTTTCAAACTTAAATCTTTGTGCTTGTCTTTTACTTCTCTTTATTTTTTGGTTAACCTAGTGGTTGCCTTTTATTTATTGGTCAATATCACCATTGGAACCTCCTCTCTCTCTCTCATATATATATATATATATATATAAAATTCTAAGAAGGAAAATTTTTATATAGAAAATTTTTGTTTTTAGAGGGATAAAACATTTAAAAAACTTTGTTAAAGTAAATTTATGTAAAAAAAATTGTTTAGGGGCGGTCCCCTACCCTTATATATATATATATATATATATATATATATCTTTGAAGTTTATGAGAAGTAAAAGAATTTATTAAGGGGGGTTACTATCTTATTCATAAGTAAGAATACTTAGGCTTTTGATTTTTAATTTTTTATAATTTTTAATTTAAGAAATAATTCAAAAGAATCTAAAAAATTAAAAGAATTAAAAGATTTTTTTTACTCTTTCTTTGTTTTTTATTTTGTTTTTGATTTATTTTTAAATACTCGTGTTATAGAATTTTTTTATTTTTAAATTTTGTTATATTCTTTTAAAGTGTTTTTTAAGATAAAAATTATAAAAAAAATAAAAAATCAAAAGCCTAGTATGGTAAGCCCCAATTACTAAACGTCTCTTATCCTCATTTTGTACTATTTTTTTCTTGACAAACTTTTGAGGTTGTTCTAATGCTCATGTGGCTTGGATTTGTGAACACACACAATTACATAGCAATTCACATATAATTCTTGAGGGTTGACATTACCATTTTCACATAAAAATATCGCTATGGATAGGCAAAAATCAACTTCTAAGAAGAGTTCTTTGCACAATTTGTGATATACTTGATCTTATTTTTATTTATTATCGTTTTTAATTTTTTGTTGGGGTTTGTGTGCCAAATTCTTATTTTTTAGCGCCTAGAATATTTACTAGTTAACAAATTATTTATAATATCTTATGCTATAATTTTTAAAATATGAAAAAATATAAGCCACTAATGTATCAAATGGGACCTAAACTTTTTTTAAATCATAACTATATGTAGATCATTAATTCTTATACATCTCATTTTCAAATAATTTATCAATATTTTTTCAAATACTTAGAAAAATTGAAATAGTCATTTACCAAATGCAACCTTAGAGTTTATTATATTCACAAGTGATTACTTAAATATATAAAGGTGCTAAAAAACAAGTGATCAAGTGCTTACTTAAAAAATAAGCAATCAACCAAAAGCACTTTTTTTGTACGTAGTATTATCTTCTGTCTAGCCTTTAGTTTACTCAATTAGCTTTTCTGTTTCATAGTTCACCTTTAATACTCAAAGAACCCTTTATTCTTAATTAAAGTTTGTATTGATAACTTCATCTTCAATGCCGTAAACAACTTTTTCCTTTTTCTCTGTTTCATACTAGATGCATTTATATTTGTAATTATTTAAATCAAAATTCTCTCTTAACATTATTAAGTCAATTTTTTTAATAAACTCTTTTAATAATAATTAATATTGGAGATAATATTTATAATTTGTTATTTGAGTGAGATAATTTTTGTATAAAAAATATTAATGTATGTTTCTAGTTAAGAAACTCCAATTACTTGCTTCTCTTCCACAATAAAAAAATAAATTCTATTGCCATTTAAAAGATTTTTTTGGCATTGGTCAAAGACAAACAAAAAAAATTCTCATTTACAATATGGCTAGACAAATACTATTAAATCATTATCATGTCAACAATTTGAGAACTAACCTTTCAATGTTGTAATGATTAAAATGGACATGTTGTAGACTAAGTGTGTTCATTGAGTTAAGCTGACCCGCAAATTTATTCAATTCAACCAAATTGATCTATAAACACCCTTTAAATAGAAATAATAATCAATATAAATACATGGATGCTTTAGAAATACGTCATCATCTTTATTTTAATAATTTTTAATATTTAATGATGTATTCTCAAAGCTCAGGTTAATGCTTATTAGGACTTCATTTTAATTTTGTATATATTTTATCACAAAATTTTCTAAACTTTTATTGATGTCACTTATGAAAAAAAATACAAGAATGATCAAATAGTAGTATTGAGGAATTTCAACCAAATAATTCATCATTTGGTAAAACCAATCTTTTAAGCTCCTGAAAGGCATACGAGGATGCCTTGTAGTATGTTGTGTTAAAGTGTCATGTATTGGATTCCTCCGATCATTGTAGCATGATGTCATCACTTTGTTAGTATTTTATATTAAAAAAAACTTATGGCAATTACACGTGCATGAATTTTACGTTATGTTAATTTTCATAAAACTATTAATTGTATTATTTATTTGATAAAATTTAATTATTATATCAAATATAAAATTTTTATATTTCTAATAATACAAAACTTGGACTTGGGTTGAACATGCTTTATAAGATAAACGAACGTATATTATATTTAGCAGGTACTTCTCCGTACTTGAACAAACTATCGTTAGCTATTTTAGATCAACATAATAACCTTGTTGCACTTAATCCATCAGAAATCACATAGCTCACACCACAGAGTACTATTGACCTTACCATCTATACATGCACTCAGGTATGCTCAATTGCCATCTTGTAGCACTACCATGACACCGACTCTTTATTTTTTTGAGCCCTCTATGCCGTGACTTAACATAGAGAGGTTGGTTCATTTTACCTACCTTATATGCTCTTTCATTGATTTAACGTACTCTTTATTGAGGATCAATCATGACTTTGATTACTGACTTAACCATCGACGCGTATGATGGAGCTTCAATTCCATCATATATTAAACCTTGCCGATTTACTTCTTCTACCTAGCACACGACTGTGTGCGACAAATCTCTTCTAGAATTCGAACATACATGAAAATGACACGAAAAAAAACTCACCAATGGAGTTTTTCTCTGACCATGCATCATTCCAGTAACTTTTCTCATTGTGCATCATATTAGGGTTGCTTATCTCCAATTTTGCGTCACTCTAGCTACTCTTCCTATTGTGTATTATACCAGTGATACTTTTCTTTGGTTAAATGTAGAGTTATCAGGGGGGTTGGCTTGCCAAAATGGCAGGCTAGAGAAACCCCAGCCCACCCCACCCCTAAATAAGATATAGGTTAAGCCGGCCAGCCTGCCAATTTTTTTTTTTAAATGTATTGTTAGAGGCAAAAACTGGGCAACAAGTCACTAACTAGTAATAATGTCTAAACTTCCTCACCAAGAGTTATCTAAACAAGAATAATTGATTCACACAAATCACTAGTATCGAGCAAACAACCTTATATGCACATTCCAAAATTGAGATTCAAAAACACCCAACATGTTTTCAAACATAAATCTAGAAAAGAAACTAAGAACAACCCCAAAAGTCGAGTCCATAATATCATATGAGACAAGAATTGAAAAGCATAAAAATAGAACAACTGCCTAACATACTAGATAGAAAAATCCACAAAATGCAAGCTCAAAAAAGGAGTCAAAAGGGCATCCAGAAAGAAATCACAAATGGCAACTTATAAGATGGAAATTTAAACCATGACCATAACCATGAAATTAGAGCTATAAATCAACCAAACAAAATGCCTAAAATCAAGGAAATGAAAACCCTAATAATCATGACCATAGACCCCATGTTAGAAAAATCAAAGAATCAAAACTATATTGAAACCAAAACCATCAAAATATTAAAACCACCATTAAAACAATCAAAACCTAACCCACCAAAATTTCCATTCCAATTTTCCCACATTTTCCTTCCTCTAATAGCTATGGTGTGAACCCGATGGTCAGAGCAAATAAGAAGCTAACCCTTATCAACCCAAAAGAAACCATGTGACAAAATAATTGAAAATATGAAAGAAATTCAGAAAAAGAACCACGAGAAAGGATGAAGAATAACATATGCGTAAGTTGAGTATAAAATCAAGGAAAGAGTACACCACCTGTTGAGAGTTGAGATCAAGAGCTTACAAAAGAAACCTCCAAATCTTCTTCCTAAGTATAGTGTTGCGGATGCCTGACTGTAGACTGCCTAGCTTGTTGGTTGCTGTAGTTGCGCAGGGGATATGGGGATTTAGGGGAAATGCTGAAAAAGGGAGACCTTGATAGTTTAAAAGGGGGAGGACCAAAATAGTATGTTTTGGCACTTATTAGAAAAGAAAGGACAACTCACACCACTTTGGCTCGCCGCCAAACGGGGTGGGACAATTTAGGAAAACTTGAACCCAACCCACCCCATTTACGGGGTTGGGCGGGCAAACTTGACGGGCCCAGCCCAATTTGACAACTCTAGTTATATGTCACTTTTCCAATAACTTTTCCAACTTTTAAGGGTATTCGATATGAATTAAGTATAAGGCTATCTCCCTTTTTTTATGTAGATAAACTAAAAGTTCCACATTGCTTGTTTTAGATGCTATACAATCTTTACCATATTGTAAATGTAGTATAGCTTATGCTTATCTTCATATGCCTTTGGTACCTTTCTCTTTCTTTAGTCTTTACACTTATATTGAATAGTATAAATTAATAATAATTTAATTTTATATAATGTTTTGGTTCACTTGATCAATTGGATACACATATATAACTATATATCATGATTTTATTATAGATATATAACTATATATATTATACTTTTATCTAAATAATTGTTTTTATACTGTAAGGCCTTATATGATTCATAAACACATAGTAACATTAAGCTCTATAATTTGTTAGACCGTAATAATGCAAAAAATATTATTTTTAATTTTTTAATTTTGACTGAAATTTAAATTCTCAAAGGAATTATATGTCATATTAACTACTTATATCATATTATTCAATTTTACCGTATGTGATATGTCGTGTGAAATGAAACCTTAATAAATGAATGGCATATTATTCAAATTTACACTTAAGTGAACTCGAGTAGCCAAAATTTTCCTAATGAGTACAATATGAGTAGATAATATTATACATGCGTTGTATATGAATTCTTTATTGCTCCAAGAGTATTTAAATTTTACTTTTTTTTATCGATAAATAATGTTTTAACTTGAAGAATAAAAATTTAAATTTCTAATATTAAAGTCAAATAATACTTAGTGCTAAGAAAATTATCACTTGAACTAATGTTCTTAAACACATTTAAGCCTTAGTTAATTGGTATAATAAGAGTAAATAACATTATACATCTATTATATATTGTGTGTGTATATATGTATATTATTTAGTAAGAGTTTATCTTATACATTATATATCAAACGAGAGTTTAGTTAATGAAAGGCAAAATTTAAATATAAATTACGCTCAAGTGGATTTTTTATTACTCGGAAAATACCGGAATCCTGCTTAGCTGGTTTTTAGTGCTTAATTGGTATAATGTTTAATAGATAACATATAATTCTATATTAATAGATAATATAAGTATACATTGTAATGTACTATATACATCGTATGTATAATCTCACCTCCTTACTTTCCCCTTTTTGGCCCACTCGGTCTACACATCCGAAATTCCGAAATTGCCCAATCCCCCAAATAAAGACCATAGACCTTTCTCCCTCTCGATCGGCTTCTGGTGATCTCGTTTCTCTTAGTACTCTGACACCACCTCCCTCTACACTCTTTCTCTCTTCTCCCTTTTCTCTCTCTGATATCTACCATTGTTTCTGAATAAGCCACACGAGGTCAATTGCCATATTCACCATGACCGTGATGACTCCTGCTCCCATTGATGTACGTTCCCTAACTCACTCTTCGTCGCCCTGCCACTCTATCTGCGCACGGGGCGCGCGTATTTTCTTTCGTTTTCTGGTTCAATCACCTGTGGGCTGCAAACTGTTCTTCTTGTTTTGCATAAATTTTGCTGAATGATGAGTTTGGGTCAATTTTATTTTTTTTATTTGGGGGGGTGGGGAGTTGTGGGGTTTCGTCTAGGGATTGTAGTTTTGATCTGGGAGAGTGAAATTTACTGCAATTTGCACTCTTGCGTGCATTTAATGTGTGGATTTTAGGGGTTTTTGGGGGAGTTAATATGGGTTTGGTCTTTGGTGGATCCGAACTAGTCTGATAATTTGTCTGGCCTTGCTTTGCAGCAGCAAGAGGACGAGGAGATACTTGTCCCGCACTCGGATTTGCCCGAGAACAATCACCAACCCATGGAAGGTATTTATTATTTCGTCTTTCTTTTGATCCGTTTAGAAAGCCCTATTTGTTATCTTTGATAGGATCTAATCAAATTGCTCAAAGAGTTCAGAAAACCTGTTTATGCATTACGTAGTTGCCAAGTATAGAAAGTGAGAGAGAGAGAGCGAGAGGAGAGAACCGAGTGCAAATTGGTCTAAGAATTCTAGGTTTTCCATTATTTTTTTTTTCTGAAATAAAAGTGATTCTTTGCTAGTTTGCATTTGGAACTTATTTATTTTCAATGCATTTGTTGATTGTCTAATTGCTTTTCTCTCCTCTTGTTTTACTCATATTTTCTGGCAAGCAAATGGAGGGTCTAGTTCAGTTTTGATTACTCTCTCTGTCTCTTTATCTTTTCAGTTTTCAAATTGTGGCAGACTGGATAGGTAATTTTTCTTTTTATTTCCTTTTCAAATCATCAGTTGTAGCTCAACCTGAAACTGCCAATACCGTTGAGAGTCAGCCTGTTGAGGATCCTCCATCATCAAGATTCACATGGAGAATTGACAACTTTTCTAGGCTGAATACAAAGAAGCTCTATTCAGAAATATTCGTTGTTGGTGGTTATAAATGGTATTATACTCACACATTTGCTAAGTTGATTCTTGATTTTCAATACTTCCCTATGCATACTTATCTCCAGTGCTCTCCTCTCCTTAACCTTGTTTTGTGCTGGACAGGCGTGTGCTTATTTTTCCTAAAGGGAACAATGTGGACTATTTATCCATGTATTTGGATGTTGCTGATTCGTCTACTTTGCCCTATGGGTGGAGTAGATATGCACAGTTTAGCTTGGCAGTAGTAAATCAAATGCATAATAAGTTCTCCGTGAGAAAAGGTAGTCTATTTAATTTGATCGTTTCACTTATTACAAGATGAAGTAGAATAGTTATGCATGTTCAATTTTACATAGAAAAGAGCATTGCTGGAATTAAAAGTAAAGAATGTGGCCAAGATGTTTGTCGCAATTTATGGAAGAATAATTGATACTTTAAGAACTTTTTTTGATCTAAAGTTAGATATTATATGGAGAAGCTCAAACGAGTGTGGTGGAGCTTTTTCACCAGTTCCCCTTAATATTTCTTTACTACTTCGCGTACTTGTTTGCTATGTTATTTCTTCTGTAGAATTTGTCTTTAAGTTATTGAGATAGACGACAGAACATTATTTGGTCATGTACTCAAGGATGTCAAGATCAAGATCTTACCAAAGATTGATCAAGGGACTACAAAGATTCAAGTGTAGGATAGGATTGAGAACCAGAAGATCCTATCTTTAATGAAAAAAAAAATTAAAAACATATGAATACTTAATTAAAAACATATGAATACTTATAGAAAGTCACAAATAAGCATAATACCATTAAAATCACTAACATATTAAACATAATAGATTATAAATAAATGAGACCCAAAACATGACAATAGAGAAGGCACTTTGAAGCAATAATAAGAAGAAATAGTTACATAAGGTTTAAACACATGCAACTATGCAAGTAGTGAAGGCAGAGAGAGTTAAACCCTACTTCCTGTTAACTTTTCTAGACCCTTCTTTCCTGCCTGAATGCCCCTTGCTGTGGCTAGGATCCTCGTTTCTTCAAAGCCAGAAATGTTTGGCGATATGATATGTCATCGTCAGACTTCAATAAATGAATTTGAAGGTTGAACAAATTAAGGATGGGGATTGGAGATAGGGAGGCTCTAATAGTGTAGCATCACTTAGGGTTTGGGCCATTGTTATGATTTTCTCACGTGACCCAAGAGGTTAGAAACCAAGCAACAAAGAATAAAAAAGCTTCAAATCTGAAATGTCATAGGATTGTAAATATCCTAAGATTATAAGGTTTAAATCAATTAAATTGAGATCCTCTTTAGTCTTTAGGTTCAAGAAGGTTTAGATTTTTCATAGGATCAGGATTTGGGATCATTGGGTGACTTGAAAATGTAAGATTGTAAGATTTAGATTTAAATATTGACAACCATGCATGTACTGAGGTTCTTGGACATTTTGTCTTGAGAAAAATTCAAAAACTTTACAATATGGGCTTAAAAACCTGTTTCTGACTAATGCCCGTCTTTTCATTTGTTGTTCCTATTCCCATTCCAATCTTACTTTTATTAAATTTTATGAATATTGAAACTACCACTTGAACATGTATTCTTGTCCTTCTAGTTTCACATTTAATTCTGATATGGACATTATTTTATCTAATCCATATACCTGATGTTCATGTGGCATATGAAAATTATGCTAAATGGAAAGTTTTCTTTAGTTTAGGATCTTTACTAATGCAGTATGGGTTTAAGGTCCAAGAGCAAAGACAAATATGCTATTTTGTGGTTTTCAATGTACAATATGTTATTATATGTGGTTAATCACATGCTCATGATGCTTTTCCATTGCCTTTGGCTTTGTGCTACCATTCTAGTCTAGGTTAGGGGATTTTAGATATGTTAGATCCTTTTCTATTGGTAATTTAGTAAACATGCACAGAAGCTATGGGCTTAGCTATGGATATTGTTGTAACTTCATTTTACTTACACTATGCAGACACACAGCACCAATTCAATGCACGAGAAAGTGACTGGGGTTTCACGTCCTTCATGCCTCTTGGTGAATTATATGATCCTAGTAGAGGGTATCTTGTGAATGATACTCTTATAGTTGAAGCCGAGGTTCTTGTTCGTAGGATTGTTGATTACTGGACATATGACTCAAAGAAGGAGACTGGCTATGTTGGGCTTAAGAACCAAGGAGCTACTTGTTATATGAATTCTCTACTCCAAACACTGTACCATATTCCTTATTTTAGAAAGGTTAGCACTATTGGCCTAATTTTCTGTTCTTGCTGATGTTCACTTTTTTGGTTGGAAAATAACGGGGAAGCTGGGCCCTGCATATCATATTGCAGGCTGTGTACCATATGCCAACAACAGAGAATGATATGCCCTCTGGAAGCATCCCTTTGGCCCTACAAAGTTTATTTTACAAGCTCCAGTATAGTGACACCAGTGTTGCAACAAAGGAGCTGACGAAGTCTTTTGGATGGGATACATATGATTCTTTCATGCAGCATGATGTTCAAGAACTAAATAGGGTCCTCTGTGAAAAACTTGAAGACAAAATGAAGGTAAGAGAAGACCTTTGGGATGTTTGTACATGAGTTCTTCTGGATGATATTACTGCACTAAATGTGTTTCTTTCTTTTTTTGGTCACTAGGGAACTGTCGTTGAGGGAACTATACAGAAGTTATTTGAAGGGCACCATATGAACTACATTGAGTGCATCAATGTGGATTACAAGTCAACTAGAAAGGAGTCATTTTATGGTACTTTCTTATGCACGTTAAAGTTAAATATCTGTTCAGAAGTGGCTTGTCACTTAATGCTAATTTTATTTTACATGTGCATGTTAGACCTTCAGCTTGATGTCAAAGGCTGTCGTGATGTTTATGCTTCTTTTGATAAGTATGTTGAAGTTGAGCGCCTTGAGGGGGATAACAAATATCATGCTGAACAATACGGTTTGCAGGTTAGTTGCTATTGATAAGTGCTGTAGTGACTCTTAATGTAGTCATTTTGGATAGGTTAACCTTTGTGTGATTAAAAAAAAGTCTTGATTTCTTTCTGTGTTTGTTTTGATTTGATTTTTCTATTGTGTGTTTTTTATGAACCATTGCCATCTTATTTGGGGAAAAAATAATAAAAGAAACTGTGGCGGTTTCCCTTGAGTATTTATTTAGCACCAAAGGATGTTGGTGTAGTGTATCAAAATGTGATCCATCTTCCTGTATAATAGCTGGGACCTGGGAGAGAGCAGGTAATAAAATATTGATACTTGTATAATTTTTGATGGTACGTTCTTCAACGTGTTGCATTAAATCCTGAAAATACCATAACTGTTCTATTTTTGAAAAGTCAGAAGTGTAGCAATTATTTTGGGGGTAGTGACAACTTCACTAATAGGAGGTTATAAAAGCCTGAACTTCTCTGCTAAATGTAGAAGACATTCTTCTATTATATCCTCTCATCTCCTTTCTCTGCCTCTAAATGCTCTTCCCCTCCATTTCTTCCCCCTATTTTCTATGTGTCTGCTGCAATTTGATATTCAAATCCATGTAAATTAAGAAGTGAGCCTGAATATTCATTATATCTAGTGACTTATGATATATCCTTATGTCTAGGGTGTCTCAATGTGAGTGATGACTGTTGCAACTGTGATGACCAAAGTAAAACATGTTGAAAATTGTTCATGTAGGATTATGAGGTTTGATGGTTTTTTCCTCGAAAGAGGCTGTTGGATGTCTGTATTTGATATGATTTATTGGCTGGTTTCTTTGTGTAGAAATTTAGGGTTAAAACAAAGGTATGTTTCGCAGAGCTTAGGGACTGAAGAAAAACAAACACTTCAGCCCTTGTACCTTCCTTTATTTATAATACTCTGAAAATAGAGTCTTACTACAATATAAACTCTTACAGATAAAGGTAAATTACAAAGCAATCTGAAGATAACTAACTTCCCTATCGTTATAATAAAACTAGAGAATATTATACTAAGGGATAATTAGGATAAAGTTAAGATGAGACAGCCCTTTAACACTATCTCTTCAATTGTAACACTTATCGTGTTAGGTCTCTCAACACTCTGTATTACAAACATTTTGCATGTTAGGAAAATTCTACTTTTACACATCTTCCTACTTTAGAGTCAATCACATGCGGACAATGTGGATAATTAGAATCTACCACATGAAAAAAGTATGAAATTTGCTTGGAATAAGTTCATGACGTTTACTTGAGTTGCTTGTATTTACTGTCAGAGTGAAATCCTTCCAGCAGTTTCATTTTATATGTTTTTGATGCATGAACTGATGTATTTTTTTATTATACATTGTTATTTCAGGATGCTAAGAAGGGCGTCTTATTTATTGACTTTCCCCCTGTCCTTCAGCTTCAGCTGAAAAGATTTGAATATGACTTTATGCGGGATACTATGGTAAAGGTCAGTAGATATATACACGCATTTCTCTGTAACATATTTCCCTCTCAGTTTTTGTTTGTTGGCATGTGATGAAGTAAGTGTCTCTTTATTTAAAACTACCTGGAATTTGTGTTGCAATTGCTCAATCTGTTGTTGTATTGGTTATAGGCCACTGTAAGGTGCATTCATTGTGCTCCAGCTTAACTATTAAGTGCTTCTGAACAGTGTTATCAATGGTGGCCTCACTATGGTGGAGCTATGGCGGCACCCCAAAATGGCGCTATGGTGTCCACCAGAGTGAAATATTTGCATATTTCACCTCTCTTTTTCTTACATCAACCAACTGGCTTCTGATTTTAAGGGTCGTTCGACTTTACCTGAGTGAAAATAACACAAGAAAGACCCAAAATTCTAAATAATGCAGAAACTCACCTAGCACTGCATCTTTGGGGGTGGGAGGCATTTTTGTTGATTTCCTTTCTTGAAATCAGTACAGAAAATCTTGAAATGATGTCTGAGATATTAATCATCCACCATCAGGCTCAGTTCTTTGGTCATTTTCCACAGTTACTTAAACTGCTGGCAGGCCCTTTTTTTTGTGGGTTATTTGGTCTCAGTTTAATTACATTTTCATTTTGAGATTTTCCATGACATAAGATATTAAAACTTCTTATTCACCCTTAATATGTGTATTTAATATATTCTACATTATTTCAAAAATTACTTCCTTGCCTCACTATAGCGGCTGCACACCATCCGCCATGCTGCCATGGTGGTTTAGGGGCATTCTGCCATTGGTGCTATATGCCAATGACAACACTGCTACTGAAGATTATTTATGGTTAAATTAAACTACTTACTTGTGCTTGAAGTGCTTCGTCCACACTTCAAGCCCAAATGACTTTTGCATGATGGGGCATTTTAGAGATGGTAATAAAACCAATCTTGGGCCTTCACCTCACAACTTATGCTTTTGTGATGAAATGGTCCTTATCAATACCTTGTCAAGGACCACTTTAACTTGAAAGTTTAAGCTGTTAGGTGAATGCCCATGATTGATTTTATTAATATCTCTAATAGTGACATATATTTGTTCACGGTGCTGTTATTATTTTATGCATTTAAGAAAGTGATTGGCAACTGTATTGTGTTTGGAGGACAATTTAAAGTGTCTTGGTTGGTGGTTTTATAAGGTAGTGTCTTGTGGAGGAGTTCTTGAGAAGCTTTGGTGGAATTTAAAAGTTAGTACCTTGTGGAATTCCACCATTCATGGCTTCTTGATCATTGATCTTTTTTTAATTAATTAATTTATTTATAAAAAATGCTTAATTGTTGAAATATCTTTTCTATGCTCTGTTCTGCCATGGGGACTTGGTGATTTTCATTTTTTTTTTCTAGGTTATTTCCCTATTGCTTCTGTGATTGTGTGTGTGTGTACGTGTTTAATTTAAAACTAACATAAATATGGAAGATTGTTTGCAAGTGCGAGCATGGGCATTAGCTATTATCTTCTCAATTTCTACCCTTTTGTCAATGTGTTTTTCAGTTTTAATGAAGGTATGACACTCTTTTCTAGACATGAAAGATTAATCTTTTTTTTTCTCTCACCATGTAGATTAATGACCGTTATGAGTTTCCCTTGCAACTTGATCTTGATCGTGACAATGGCAAGTATTTATCACCTGAGGCTGATAGAAGTGTCCGCAATCTTTACACTCTTCACAGGTATGAGTGAATAATGTGATGTTAGTGTTAACAGTTTTTGTTGCAGATGGCATGACTTTATTATTGCATTGGCTAGTTTCCTTTCTGATTTGTTTGGTGACTTATTTTTCTCTTCATAAATGGGGTTTCTTTGTGTTTTTTTATTTGGTGGTTGGTGATTGGGTGCATGATGCCAAACTTTTGATTTGATTGATTTAAAACATTATATAATTATTATATAATTTTCTAAACCATGTAAAGTTTGGAAACCCTTATTTGTTGTATATGTTGGCTGAGTTATTTTCCATATGCTTGTATCTTTTTCTATAAAGTAATGCTTTTTATATTTGAATGAGATGAATTATGTTTATACACTAGGGAAGATTGTTTTTAGAACAATTTTGGAGTGAATGACACCAGTCTTCTCTGAATTTGGGTGAAATCACAGATCTCCCTCCTATTTTGATAAATTACTTCAACATCTAGTTATATTATTGAAGTTAACCTTTTGCTTTTCCCTTTATCAATATATACTTTATTAGAAATGGCAAGGAGCGTCTAGGTGCATAGCTTGTGTTCATTTAGGAGCACTTCTATCAGTGGAAATTGGGAAAGGGTGAAAAGAAGAAAGCAGTAATAAACAAAAGCCTGAGGAGTAAACTTTTATAACAGAATAATCATATTTTACATTCAGGCTGCAGTGTTCCTGAAATGTTAATAAAGCACATGTGAAGGTGGCATTAATAAACTTCCTGCAGGGTATCTTCTGCAGCAGAATTAGTAGAGAAATTTAGTTAGAGGAAGGGTAGAAAGAGGGAAGGAGACAAAAGAAGTAGAAGGGGGAGAAAAAGATGAGAGATAGGAGACGGGAATGGGTAGAGCATATTGAACACATGCTAGCCTGAATAGGATCTCACATAAACACTTGCATATGCACAAACCATAAACATTGTATTTTGTTTTTAGTTAGAGTAAATCCTATGCCCTTTTGAATCAAATAGAAGGCAATTTCTATATTATAAAGTAACAGTAATAATTGGGTAGATAATATTATAAACTGTTTTTGAACCAAATTTTCACTTAATGGAAACACATGAAAAATATAATTTTTAATCTAATTCTCCATGCTGATGATATCCATCATGGTGCTATTGATTTATGCACTTCTTTGTCTGTGATGTTCAGTACTTAATGTATTTGACTTCTGTTTTCTTTTACCCAGTGTTTTGGTTCACAGTGGTGGTGTGCATGGTGGACATTATTACGCTTTTATCAGGCCAACTCTCTCTGATCAGTGGTAGGGTATTATTGTGTTCACAGATCTGTACTGTCCATTGGCTTTTGAGTTTGCATGTGTTTGTGTACGTATGTGATGGGGGCAGGCGATTATGTTCTTTGTTCATATTCTAATTTTGTTGCATCCCTTGAATGCGTTTCTGGTACTTGTAAGTTCCAGAGTAGAGCATCAGCACACATAAATAGTGATGCTTTGGTGAATGTGTGGTGTGTCCTCAGATCACAGACTATGTTCCTCTAGTTATCATTTTATGAATGGGTATCAATTTGTTACAGGGAGGGATGGTGGGATGGTAGGTGGTGTGTGAGTAGAGGTGTGAAAAATATAGCAGAAGATGTTATTATGCCTAATCTCTTTGGCAAATACAAGTAATTTTTGATAGCACTAAAGTTTTAATGTAATTTATAGTCATCCATTGTTGAAATAAATTAGTAATTAGGATATGAAATCATTTTCTGAACCTCAAATTGTTATAAAGTGCTAAAGTACTTTTGTGCACGAGCTTAAGTTGAGAAATCAATTTTCCAACTTTTTTTAGATGTAAACCAATGTCTTTATTCTTTATATCGCAATGATAAGGAGGTTGAGTGGTTGACAATGATGCAGCATGAAACAATTTGTTTAAATCAAACTTATTTGATATGCTTTTGCTGCGGTCAGAGACAACTGAAAGGCCGACTCTGCTCCTTTGAATCTTATTAGATTTGATGTACTATAATTCGAATTGCAGTTGTAATAATCATGTGGATTACATGCAACATAGTTGGAGTCATTTTTCCTTTTTTTTTTGAATTGTTTAGTTTATTCTGATAGTCCTACTGTTTTTGTGATTGAAAATTGGACTAGGTACAAATTTGATGATGAGAGGGTGACAAAAGAAGACACAAAACGGGCATTAGAGGAGCAATATGGTGGTGAGGAGGAGGTAAGTATTTTATTGCCATTGGCCAAGGCATCTGATCCCTTTAAACTATTGAATATTTCTTTGTGAATGATTCATCCACTTGTTTTTAACAGTTACCGCAGACAAATCCGGGATTCAATAACACTCCTTTCAAATTCACCAAATATTCAAATGCTTATATGCTGGTGTACATACGTGAAAGTGACAAGGACAAAATAATATGCAATGTGGATGAGAAAGACATTGCCGAACATTTAAGGGTAAGATGCTATTTTTATGTAAAATTAGGGCCCAAAATGAAGTAAGCCAAGTCAAATAGGTAATACTTGTAATTTGCTTGCAAGTTTAACTCCCAAATCAAGTTCAGCTGGGCTAATTTTTTTTTGTAATCTTTTTGCCTTTTTTTTCCCCCTTGAACTCTGAATAGAACTATGAGTATTCATTTGTTTTATCGTGATAAGTTCCTTGTGAACCCAAAAGAGGCAAGCTCAGTTTGCAGTTGTCCTTTACTTTTAATGAAGCACAGACTCACCTATTTTCAGGGGTGTACCATGACACACTGATAAAATGTGTCTGTCATAGACAGCTTGGGACACAGTTGACAAAAAAAGGGGAAAACAACACCCAAAAAAAGAGGATAGAATGAGGCACTAGAAATTGCATCTTAATGAGAATATAAGAGTTATTTCCTAATTATTTTTGTTTTACATGAATAATTTGAATGGTATAGTTTAACATATTTTTTTAGTAGATTTTTTTGGAAAATAATAGTGTAAGGTACTTAGAATATAGGACAACGCCATTTTGCTTTTCCTTGGAAGGGTCGCATTGAATCGGAGGTTTAAAAAATTAAGATTTGACATGGCTACATGTCCCTGTTGTTTCTTGTGTCAGTGCTTCATAGTTTACTTTTGACTATTTCTGTTACTTTATTTTTGGGAAATATGAGCTGAGTTCATGCAATGGATTATTGCAGGAGAGGTTGAAGAAAGAACAAGAAGAAAAAGAGCATAAAAAGAAAGAAAAGGCAGAGGCCCACCTTTACACCATTATAAAGGTTCGTAGTTCCCTACCTTGATTCCTTTAGAATCAAATTTGTCTTTTACTTAACAAGAATTCTGTGAGTTGCTAAATCAAATTGTATCTTTATATTACTGGTTGCATATAATGCTTCTTAGGTGGCTCGAGATGAAGATCTTGCAGAGCAGATTGGAAAGGATATATATTTTGATCTTGTAGACCATGACAAAGTGAGGAGTTTCCGTGTCCAAAAGCAGTTGCTTTTTTATGTTTTCAAGGTATCATAATCAATCATGCTTTTAGCTCTCCTGCAAGAAGTGTTCTGACTTGGCATGTTGTGCTAACTATTTATGGTTTCTTTTCTAACTTCCTTTGTTAATTGCTTGGTCTGGTCTTGATAGTACTATCCCCACCCAATTTGCATTAGTGTAACCAATCACCTGTGTATTACCCCTATCTTCATATAACAACCCTTTCCCTGGTGCTCCCTTAAGAGATATTAGGATGTGAATGATAACATTCCAATGACTATCAATCACACGGAGATTGTAAGGACCAGCTAACCACACTAACATCAAAAGGAAATTTCTGGTTGAGTAATCATGAGATATTCCCAACAAGTCTTGGGTATCTACCAGGATCTGTTGGTGGCTCTCTCTGTCCTGGTAATAGTTTGACATTTGGATCCATAGGGGTGTCAATAGGTCAACAATTCATCATGCTGGTCTCCTCCAATATATCCAAAGCATAGTTTCTTTGTGTAATAGCGACACCAGTACTAGGTTGGGTAACCTCAGTACTTTCTTAAATGACTGGATATTGTCTTGGTCACTTCTTGTAATGCCTATATCGTCCACATAAACCACCAGATATATATCGCGACCATGAGAAGTATGTTGCTAAAATACTGACTGAAATACTGACTGACTTGCCATTGCCTCACTGTGAGCCATTCCAAATTTTTGAACAACTACGCTAAATCTGCCAAACTATGCTTGAAGAGAATGCTTTAGACCATAAAGAGTGCAATGTAATTTGCATACTAACCTAGACTACCCTGAGCAACAAACCCAGGTTACTCCATATAAAGCTCTTTAGCAAGCTCACCTTGGAGGAAGGAATTTTTTATATCTATTTGATAAATAGGCCAATGGCACTTGCCAGCCATAGAGAGGAATAAGCAAACTGAAGCAATCTTGGCCATTGTTGAAAAGGTAGAACCATAATCCAATTCAAATATCTGAGTATATCTCTTAGCAACAAGACAGGCTGTAAGGTGATCAATTTGACTGGCCAATTTTCATTGTGTACACCCATCTGAAACAAACAATGGATATTCCAGACGGAAGTGGAACTAAATTCGAAGCACCAACAGAATGTAGGTCAGTCGTCTCATCAATCATCGCTTGATGCCAAACCTTGGGCTGAAATTTTAATTTAATTAGAATGGAGTTGGTAAGGATCAAACTCCTGACCACTTTGGTTATAGAGGCAGATACCGTAAAGAGACTATAGAAAGAGAGAATACTTTGGAAAGTGTACGGAAACTGGCTTATGCTGTATTATAAAGGTAAAAATTATACGACATGTAAGTTAAGCAATATGGGACTAAAGAATACACAACTTAGCCTACTATTGACACTTAATTCTAACATTTTTGAAGAATTTGACTTGAGGAAATCTGTTTAATCAAGAACTAAACTGACTGAATTAACAATTTTAAATTTGGGTTGATCGAGTATGGAGAGTATGTCTGGTCAAGGGCAGAAATAATTTGACATTAGTAATGAACTTGACAGTGGCATGTCGGCTCGTGTGTGATATTTTTGGGTGGGGGTGCAAATACTATACTGTATCATGCCTGTGCATGTAGGTGTTGATTGCTGAAAGAGGTGCTTCTTGGTAATCCTATGAGGAGGGATCTTTCTTTTATTTTTTTTAGTGGAAGAATTTTTATTTGAAGAAAAGAAGAGGTACAATGAGGAGGATAAGATATCCTCTTTATGTAAAGGATACAACAAGAAAGAAAAGTAACTAAAAAACAAAATGAGTTATCCAAATCTCTATATTTGTTGAGGAGACTTCTTTGAATAAATTATGTGCCAAGCACCAAAGACAGGGCCATAGGGACAATCTTATTTTATAATAGTCCCTAGGAATGATATTTCTTCTCCTCAAATATCTGAGCTTTTTGCTCCAGCCAAATTCTCTATAGAACATCATACATAGCACATTGCCATAAAACTTGCCACCCTTGCTCCTGCCAAAACCTTTGGGACTAGTCAAAAGACGATCCAAACTCTGAGGGCACATGCAAAATTTACAGAAGACAATGCCTGATGGGTTAGTCTGCTGGGCAATGTAAGAACAAATGAGCTGCTGTTTCTGAGCTAGAGCCACACATCACCTACATATTGGGAGACTAAATCTTCATTTGGTCTGCAAATTTGCAACATGTCATTAGCATAGACCATTTGTTGGCAGGAGCAATTGCAACTTGGTTAGATATTTAGATTCTGTTAGTAACTGTTTGGAGTAATTGCGACTTGGTTACATATTTAGATTTTGTTAGTAACATTTTGGCTTTCCTGTGAAGTTTCTGCTGTTATGAGAATCACTTCTACAAAAAGCGCGCTTTTGTGCCTCACAAGAATCTGTTTCTTTCAACTGTGGGAACTCTTTAAATTCATCCCATACTCCCTGCCAGCCCCATCTCTTCTTTTGCCCTGGGTGATGGTCACAGTTTGTGAGTTGCATTAATGTCAAAGGGTTTGATGTCATCCTAGTGGGATTTGGAATTTTCGGATGGTGCAAGGCTGCAAGCTCTTGAAAAGGCAACATTGTCATAGTTGTTAACAGTACAAATTGAATCACGAATTGGAGGTTTAATTTTTTGAATATAAAAAATAGTTTAAAAATGAAGGCAAGAAACGTTTGGAACCATTTCAACAAAAAATCTCATAAGAAAAGTAGGGGACATGGGGGCAAGTATACAGGACGTGTATCTGTGTGACTGTATCCCACAAGTGTTTGTGACAGATCAGGCTTCAAAAAGCATGTACTGGTACTTTTTAGATTCTTATGAGAGAGAATCAATATTGAAGTTGCATGTAGAGGGAGAGTTTTCATATGTAGAACAGCAGTAAATGCTAGAACTCATAATGCTTTTAGGTTGATGATAATAATATATATAGCATGAACCTCTGCTGTCAAATTTTTTGGATTAGCATCTTGGCATTAAAGTTATGTAGGTGATGATTGCTCAGATTCTTATGGAGCATTTGTTGAATTCTCTTTCCTAAGTGTGATTGTTATGTCTTTATTAATCTGTAAAATGCAGGAAGAGGTCGCTAAAGAGTTTGGTATACCAGTGCAATTTCAGCGCTTTTGGCTGTGGGCAAAGCGTCAAAACCATACCTACCGTCCTAATAGGCCATTGACACACATGGAGGAAACACAATCTGTAATGTTTTCTACTTTGCTGAGCTTTTCTTTGTTACTTCCCCCTTCTTTTTCTCTCCTCTTTCTTTTGGTGTCGGAGGTTATAATACGTTTCATATCTATCAATTTCTCCAACTCCAACTGTTTAGTTTCTTGGTTCAAGTAGCATGTTGGGTTTGTAAAAAAATAAGTTCCTTTTACTGAAGCTTAATATATTCTGTAATATTGCTTCATGCCGTCTTACGTCAAAAACCTGCTATTTTCATGGATATGCTAGCTGGTAGCATTTCTTAGATTTAATTTATGGGACTGGACTTATGGTTATTTCATCCTGTGGGGGTTTTTCTGTTTTTGTCCATTTTACTCCTGCCATATTTGATTGGCTGATATTTATTTCTTGAAAATGAATTAAAAATGAACCTATTTTAGCATTTTTCATATTATTAGTTTTGGAACATGTGTTCAGTTGCTTGTAATTCTTGTCTTCCTGCTATTTGTGCTCTGCCATTCATCGGCGTCTCTAGGAGTTGAAGCTGGTGATACTTTATCTTAATCCACTTTACCATTTTGCAGGTTGGACAATTGAGAGAAGTTTCAAACAAGGTTCACAATGCAGAACTAAAGTTGTTTTTGGAAGTGGAGCTGGGGCTGGTAATATTTATATTATGGAAGTTGTTTACATTTTGATATCATGAATCATTAATATCCAAACACAGTACTGTTGACAATGTGCATTATTATTTAGGATTTACGTCCAATTGCACCACCTGACAAGACAAAGGATGATATATTACTTTTCTTTAAGTTATATGATCCTGAAAAAGAGGAGCTACGGTATTGAGTAATTTTCTTTATTTTAACATTTGTTGGGGGTGTAATACCTGCAGTTGACATCAAATCTATTTTCCTATGGTGGCAGTTATGTTGGGAGGCTGTTTGTGAAGAGTACTGGTAAGCCGTCAGAAGTATTGTCGAGGTTAAATGAAATGGCTGGTTATGATCCTGAGGAAGAGATTGCACTCTATGAGGTTGGTTTGTGTTGTCTCCCGTATTCTTTATCATTTGTAGCTTCATGCAAGTTTTATGAACTGAGGGTTGGGCATGCCTATCAGGTCCATTCTTAGTAACTCAAACAATTGGACTTGGTGTTGCTTGGCGAAGGTCAGACAAATCTTGAGTGCCATCATGTTGGCAGTTTATTGAGAACTCAATCTTCATCTGTGAAATTCTCGCATTAGAGCTTTGTGTCGACTGAATTATTGTTTTTGTCTCTTCTTCTGCTTCATTTTCTTCTGTTTTAGGAATTATTGAATTTTATAATTTCTTGAATTTCATTTTCTACATTTAGGCTTAAGGCTTGCAGTATATATTTTTTAATATATTTAAATATAACTGAGTTGTCACTTGACAAATGACGAGTGGTATCTAGCTCCTCACATCACATGTTTAACCTTTGGACTGGGCACTCTGGACTGGAGGGACCAGGGATTGATACGCTGGACTTTTATTCTTAGGTGTACACTAGACATACCTCACAATTTCTGTGTGCATGAATATATTAAATACAGCCTAGTTGATTTTAAAATGGTTTGATTGAATAGATTTATAGTTTATGATAATATTATTATTTGAAAGCGAAGAAACAAGTTCATGGGATACTACGCCTGTATAGTGAAGAGGAGAAAAATAACTTGCCTGGCTAATATATGATTAGTATACTGCTTTGTGATCTCCTTTCTACTTGGTAGAGGTGACTTGTGCTAGGTTTTTCATTTCTCTTAATGCTTTCAGATAAACTCATGTAGCCCTGTACCTTGAATAATGATGAAAATGTATGCTATTCAAGCTTGAACTCTCATTAGCATTTCTTTTCATTATATATATGAATCCAAAAGTAAACTGGTCTCAAAAACCTTATGTTGTTTATACCTGCTTGAGCGTGGGCCAAGAAGTCATGGTCTTAGTTGTTTAGCAACTAAACTTGCTCGTGATTCATAACAAATCAATTGCATCATGTTCCTTGTGTAATTCCATTCAGAAGGGGAGGGCCTTTAGTTGTGATGACATCTGGTTCGGTCTGGATGAGTGACTTTTTCATGTTGCATTAGTGAATTGAATTTTCCTATGCCATTTTTTGTGCAGGAGATTAAGTTTGAACCAAATGTCATGTGTGAACCTATTGACAAGAAACTAACATTTCGAGCAAGCCAGGTAAATTGTCTTCTCAGTTAATGATGTGAGTTACTGTTTCTTGTGTTGCTATATTAACTTGTTTTCTACATTTGCAGCTAGAAGATGGAGATATTGTTTGCTTTCAGAAAGCACTCCTGATGGGTAGTGATGAACAAGTCCGCTATCCAGATGTGCCTTCATATTTAGAATATGTTCACAATCGTCAGGTATTTTGTTTTCTGGGTTCATTTTATACAATTTGTGTGGCTTGATGTTATGTGGACATGAAATCTACCCAGATTTCTATACAGTTATTTTGGCTCTATTTTTTTAAGCTTTTCTCCCATTCGTTGTGCCTGTGTGGGAGGGTCTAATCAATAATCCTGTCGAGTTTCTTCATATTAATATCAAAAACAAGATTTCCTGTCCTGTTTTTGGGGGGTTTTTAAATTCATCTCTGGTAAATATAAAGATGGTTAGTCAGCTGCTGATATTGCTTATCTGTTATTGATGGATTTTAGGTTGTTCACTTTCGATCACTGGATAAACCAAAGGAAGATGACTTCTGCCTAGAGATGTAAGCACTTTGGAATTTATTGAATATAAATTATTATACTTGACTACTGACATATTTTACTTGATATTATAAATTATGTTTATCATTGCATCCTTGTCTTATTTTCTATGTATTGATTTCTAGGTCAAGGCTCTATACATACGATGATGTGGTGGAGAGAGTAGCTCAACAACTTGATTTGGATGATCCATCCAAAATTAGGCTTACCCCACACAATTGTTACTCTCAACAACCAAAACCGCAGCCTATTAAGTACCGAGGGGTGGAACATTTGTCTGATATGTTGGTTCACTACAACCAGGTAGTTATAGTTCAATCCTCAGGAATATCTGTTATTGAAACACAAATATCTTACTCCTTTTTTCAAACATTTTTTTGTCAGACTTCGGATATATTATACTATGAAGTACTTGACATCCCTCTGCCAGAATTACAAGGTTTGAAAACTCTGAAAGTTGCCTTTCATCATGCTACTAAGGACGAGGTGAGTATGGAAACCTGATTCTCTTCTGGCTTTCATCTTGATTCTTTCCATAACCTGTCATTCTTAAAATTGTTATAATCAGGTGGTTATTCATACTATCAGACTTCCAAAGCAGAGCACTGTGGGGGACGTCCTTGATCATCTTAAAACAAAGGTTATTTTACCTTGTTCATAGCTTTGTTTATTAACACACCTACATTGTATGTGCAAATAGGTGATTTATGCTACTCAGACAACACTTCTGCCACTTCTGCACCAACTGGGACACATTACTTGATCTGAGTTTAACAGAAAAAAATTAAGTGGGCTTCTTAAACTCAGGAGCTATGTGTGCCAGTTTTTGTGCATTTGTGACTAGTGTTATGTAAGTAGCATTTTTCCAAATTAAATTTCCGACATTTCCTCCATTTAGGATTTTTCACACACACCATATATATATATATATATATATCCAGTGCTCACTTTCTACTATTATTGGACAGGTGGAGTTGTCTCATCCTAATGCGGAGCTTAGGTTGCTTGAAGTCTTTTATCACAAGATATACAAGGTGTGGAGTTACATCTGTGTTGAGTCTGTTGACTTCTACAGATATATTCATTTTATGTTTGCTGACAAAATTATTGGGGAATCAGGAAAAAAATTACTAAATTTAGGGTTCACTAGTGATCCCCTCCAATTGCATGTTCTGCTGCAAATGCTATTGAGTATTAAACAGAGGTTCAGATTTTTTATTATTAATAAATTTTCATTCCATCCTTGCTTTTGTCTGTGCAGGTCTTTCCCCCTGTTGAAAAGATTGAGAACATTAATGATCAATACTGGACGTTACGAGCAGAAGAGGTAGGAATTTTTCTGTGTCGCTGGAAAGGGGTGGGGGAGGGACGGCCTAAAGTCTATGAAGTATTCCCACCGTTCTGCAAATAATAACACCAGCAGAATTATTTAAAAAAATATAATAATGAATTAAAATTTTAATTTATCTAATGAATCTCTCCTTTTCTGGTTGTATTCAAATGTAACAGATTCCAGAAGAAGAGAAAAATCTTGCTCCTAATGATCGCCTGATTCATGTTTACCATTTTACTAAGGATACAGCTCAGAACCAAATGGTAAATAGTTTTTATCTGATTCGTTTTTGTACGCACAGTTCCCACTTTTGACTTATTTGATACCTCATGCTTACGTTTATAGTATGCCAAAACTTTATATAACCTTTGGTTTCCATATGAAATGCACAGCAAATTCAGAACTTTGGGGAACCCTTTTTTTTGGTCATACATGAAGGTGAGACTTTGGCTGACATTCAAGTGCGGATACAGAAGAAACTTCAAGTTCCAGATGAGGAGTTTGCCAAGGTATGTTTTCTTCTACTTGTATGCTAGACTTCTTCCTTTTTGAGTGGTTTGGTTTGGGTGATGTTTTATTGACTAAACTATTGGTTAGTATATTTGAAGTTACCAAACTTTTTTTAAACTAATATTCTCATTTGGCCAGTGGAAATTTGCGTTTCTTTCGCTAGGGCGTCCTGAGTACCTTCAGGACTCTGACATTGTGTCCAGTCGTTTTCAGGTGCATTCATTGAGACTTAACTATAATTATATGTATTTGCTTGAATTGATATTTACCGCTATTTGTGTTTGTTTGCTTGATTTATATTTACTTTCTTTTTATTCTGTGATAGAGAAGGGATGTTTATGGTGCTTGGGAGCAATATCTTGGCTTGGAGCATACTGACAATGCTCCTAAAAGAGCATATACCGTTAATCAGGTTAGTTACTTTGCTGGAAAAGGCGAATTTCCTATGTACATTTTGGTCATTGATTGTTTGGTGTCGTGAGTAGTTTTTGAGGGTGAAACCTGGTTTGGTTACTCCAGTTGAAATTATATGGATTTTGTTTTTCAGAATCGCCACACATTTGAGAAGCCAGTAAAGATTTATAATTAGGAAATCAATATTGACGAGTTACTCTTCTTGCTTGGGAAGAATTTGGCCTTCTAAACCTATGGGCTTGTAAAGATCGGGAACATAGCGAAAGGCTACTCTGTATAGGCAACTAGTGAAATCAGCATGTGAGGCAGTGTCTGCAGGATTTTAATTTAGTTTTGTGGTATGTAATTCTTTCTGTCGATGGAGTGACATTGCTCCCAACACTTTGTAACTGCCGACCACTGCCCCTTGAGCTTTTACTACTTCCGTTTTTATACGGAGGTTCTTCAAGTTGAGGTAATTGATCATCATCAGTGCACTGTATCAGTACATAAGATTTTTGGATTAGTGAGTGTATACAGGGTATAGTTGGTTGACTTTTTGTCATTTTCTTGGTTTGCTTCCTGATTTTGTTCAGTTAGAAGTGTTAAGCGTTAATCTAAGCGAGGGCTGCATAATGGTGTAGCAGATACAGCTTTCTGTAATGTTGTAAAAGTGACTTGTCGGCCTCAGCATAATTCTTATTAGCATAAAATTTTAATCTGGTATTTTCCAACACCATTTCCTATGGTTGTTTACTTTGAGAGGAAAGGAAGGGAAAGGGATGTATATTACCAACGCTTTCTCCTTTTCAGCAGATAGTTAGAGGAAATTGTATTCGGGTTCACCAGCCCTTCCTATTCCTTCCTACTGACTCGTGTGTACAAAAAAGGTTCTCAACTCCACAATAGGGCTTGGATGTAGAACTGACCGGCATTAGATTTGTCAACTTTTAGAAAGTCCGAGCTTGAAATCTGACTAAATTTTATGTAAAATAAAGTTCAATTTTCATCAGGTTTACTGGGATAGGGAATTAGGGGTAACGGAGGTACAGGGATTAGGTTTCTATTTGATTGTTTTTAGTTTGCTCAAAATTAAGATCTTCTCTTGTTAGGAGAAAAAATGACATTGTCATATTTGGAGATAAATAAATAAAATGTATGGAACTTGTTACTTAATTAGTAGGTTTTATTTGTGAGTTAATGTACATTGTGTCTATTTAACATTGACAAGTGTGATGTACATGAGAGGATCTAAATTGATTTAATTTGATGGCATTTTGCTCTAATATTCTGGTATCCTTTAAATTGATAGATGTAGGAGAATGACCATTATCCTTCTACAGTTTGCTTTAATGTTTTCTCAAGAAAATAGAATTCATGTTTCCTCTCAGAATTTAGGGAGAGAGGAGGTATAGGAGTTCTATTGGGGGGCATAAGGGGATTGAAATAGCTAGTTAAAAGATGCTCCTGTGCCTGCACATTCACCGCATTGTGCCAATTGGAGGATCCTCTTAATTAAAAGGACAAAATTTACCTCTAGTTTTTTGGGTATTTATTAGTGTATTTAAAAAAACATGACATGAATGACTTGTTTTTGAAGTAGTCAAGGATGTTGTGTTGAGTTGAAAAAATTGATTACTAGTTATATTTTTATTGAAGAATTTGATAGTAAATACTAGAAAAATGCATATTTTGTCCTATTTAAAATACAACTGGTCAGGTGCTAGCCAATACAGGAGAAACCATAAACAAATAACCCAAAAACAGAGAAGCATAACACCCTAATTTCAAGCACAGGAGAGGGTGTCAAAGATTTAGTTATAAGTGAAGTGCAAGTGGATAATTACTAAGAAAAAATTTAAAAAAATGTCAATAAATAGTAATACAAGGTTAGAAGGGGAATTGAATATTTAATGTTGAAGTTATTTACTACTTAATGTTAGAAAATGTGTTAAGCTAATATTATTGGACAAAATTATGAAAATTGATATCTATAATTTGTTATAGTCTTCGCACGTTATAAAAAAATGAATGACAAAAGTCTTGTTTTGCTCATTTAAATATGGGTCAAGTATTAATGAACTCTTTTAAGGATTTTTTGTATTAATTAGTTGCCCTAAAGATTGATTTTGTGTCATGTTCATCTCAATTTAAGGAATTCATTGATACCAATTTTAATTTTTTGGAAAGCCAATTGATACAAAAAGGAACAAAATATCTTTGAAAAATTAATTGATACTGAATTTATCTTTAGAAGAGCAAATTAGGGTTTTTGTCAATATGAGTTGTTAATATGTTTTACTCAGCCATTGTTTTTGGGGTTAATTGCAAAGAGTTGACCGCAAAGGCCTGTCCTGAAAATTGCAAAAGCATCAAGTGAATAAGCTCTTTTATTTAATTTTTTAATGGTTCATGACTTTTTCTTCCCACAAATGATGCTTGTATACCATTTTCTTTTTACATCTAATAGAATAATAAATAAAAGGAAGAAGTATGGTCAAGACTTACATTGATCTTCATTTATAAAAGTAGACAATAAATTAGATCATAATTTTTTCAAAAATAATATGCTGTTGTTGGGCTTAAGTTAATTGTTTAAATAATCATATTTGTAATCAAAATAACTATTTATCAAAATAATTAAATCCAACATAATTTTATGTTATGAATAGGGACGGATTTTAACATTCACAAGAAAATGTTTAGCTAAACCCAAATAACAGAAATTTAAATTTAAAATAATTTATAAAAAAGTAATATTACTTAATATTTCTTTATAAAATAATATAATATTACAATTGATTAAGTACATTGATACCTTATGTATAATTTATCAAAATCAATAGCCATTTTATTTCTGCATTTTTACTTTTACTTTTTAACTGAGGAAGAAAATAGCAACATTCAAATCAAATTTACTATTCGTATAAAGATATAAATGATATATTTTTTTAGTAAATTAATGTTTTATTCTTTTAAAGATTTTATTCTTCAAAGTTAAATATTCTCTAACTTAGTCCTCTAAAAAATAATTTTATTTTAGGCTGTTTGTTTCAACCGAAAATAATTATTTTGAAAAAATAATTTCTCATTTTTCACCCTTTGTTTCGGTGGAAATTGCTTTTTTATTTTGAAATTGTTTTCCAAAATAGTTGAAAAATTTATAGACATGTGCCAGAGATATAAATTATAATAGAAATAAATAAAAACAAGTACATCTTCTATGAGTCCTTGTAGGCAATTTAGTTGGATCTTGTTAACCTAGTTAAAAATGAACTAAAATTAGAGTGAAATTATTTTTTTAGAGACTAAATTATGACATTTAACAAATTTAATTGAGAAAAATAATATCTTTAAAACACCAAAATATTTATTTACTCTATTTTTTAATATACTACATAACCAAATGAAAAGAAAAGAAAAAATCAATCCAAGAGCATTAGCTCAAGTATACCATTTCTAGCAATAAGTGCTAATGACTTTAACTGAGGTTCAAAACTCAACTCTTTTCTAATATTAAAATATTATTTATCGACAATTTAAAAAATTGAATCTCTAACCTCTTATAAATGACCTAAATTTCTCATTATGAAATCAGCTTTTAAATGCTATTGGCAAGTATTGTATAATTTGTTATTCATTTAACTAATCAATGCATCTATTTATATTTTTAATTTATAAGTTTAAGGTATATCTCTCAACAAATATAATAATATCATATACATGAGACTATCAAATCTATAATTTGTTTGAGATTTTTCTCCATAAAATTAAGCAAAATTAGTACTAATGGACATTTAACTCAATAATAATAAATTCTTTAAAAATAAAAGTGATAACTACGAAAATAATTTTACTGTAGCATATTATTACTATTATTTATATTTTACCTTATAATCTGTTTTTAAATCTAATTAAATTTAAAAAAATTTGCTTATGCGTTAAAAGACGGAGATCCGCTAGTCCACCAGTATGTTACATGTAGCATCTATAGTCACAGAGAAGTGGTGGAGCATGTAGAAAGCGGAGCCTTGCTTTTTGTTTTGTTTTTATCCATGGCTACGCTCTCTTACTGCACTCTTCATCCTCTCTCTTCCCTCACTCCGTCTTGTTCTTTGACCTCTTTTCACCTCTGTCCCTGCTCTTCCACAACCTCCCAGTCTCTTCCACTGCCGTCTCCATCCAACTTCGAATTCTCCTCACCGCCCCGCTTCCGCTCTAAGTGCAAACCCAAATCAACACTGTCACACCCAGAAAGGCTCTTGATGATAATCGACCCCATTTTTCTGTTTAATGGCGTGGGTATCACTTTGAATTTTGATACGCAAACCGTTCTTTCCACTGTCAGTGTTTTGGCTGCCATTGCTCTCTCTCTGTTTCTTGGTTTTAAGGTAACAATTTATGCTTACTTTCCGTTGCTTCAATTCTGGATATCTTTTTGTTTCGATAAAAAATTATTGTTTTTGGTTAAATGCTACTAATCCATCCCTTTATCTTATTTAGAAAATGTACAGAACCCACATGCATTACTTGCATATATACATTCAATTGTGCTTCCGGAAATGTAATAATCTGGGTAACATTGAGTCAAAGTTGATACTATATTTTGGTTTGCTTGGTAATAAGTGCTGGGATTTTGCAGGGTGATCCTGTGCCTTGTGGGCGTTGTGGTGGCAACGGTAATTGTCTTTCTTCATTTGGAGTTCTGATTTATGTGCTTTTACTCACAATGGTCTATTACAGTGTTGAACTTTAATCGAAATGAAGAAGGATTTACTTGAAGGATAAGAAAATTTCTAGAATAAGATATCACGGCTTTAGTGACACAAACAATTGAAAGTATGAGATGTTTTTAAAAAGAGAATGTAGGCTCATTAACCCACGTGATGGTGTATTCTTGCCCCATATTGATATAAAAACAATCATGTGACTTGGAGAACTGCAATTGAAGGTGGTTTGAAGGGTTGCTTGTAGAGAGGATACTTAGGTTTTAAAAGGCTACGAACATAGTATTGTCTCCCCTGGCAATTGTGGATTGCATTGAATCTAAGCAATTTGAGTTCTCCTTGTATTTTGTCAACTAAATTTTTTATTGGAAAGTCAGAAAAGGAATCTAAGATAAGGTTTTAGTACTGAAAATGCAGTAATTAAAATGTACCTACCTACCATCATAAGAACATACTTGTGTTGTCAACAGTGGATTTAATTATGTTTACATTTCTCAAGAACAATGAGGACTATGCATGTACTTGATTACTGCATGGCAATATTGCTGCTCTGGACCTTGGCTTCAGACATTCCTTGATACGGTGTACATATTCTTTCTGAGTCGCAGTTTTTTTTTCTTCATTCTTCTTTGTTAAGGGCCTTATCTGCCCTTTGCTTTCCCTTTCTTTATCTTTTTCTCATACTAGGGAGAGAGGGAGAGAGAGGGAGGATGAAAATTGAAAAGTGAAATAAAAGCAAGCCAAAAGCAGAGCTTGTAGAATGTGAAGTGTGATATTTGTTTGTTACTAAAGAAACTAAAGAGTAGAAAACATTGCAAAAACTGATTATGTTTATGGATGACAAATGATGGTCAAATTTCAGCTTGATGGAATATAGTGTTGTAGTTCTCAGCCAAGTTGAAACTATTAAGTATGAAGTAGAATATTAAGTTTCAGTTTGTTGCTTTAGCTAAAGATGATGCCCCACAATATCTGGCTAACTACATATTTTTTCTTCCTTTTCTTTACCTCTTGCTACCTCAACTCTCTCCTTTGAATAAAGTTGTTAATGCAGCATGAGTAGATAGAGTTATTGTTTATTATATTATTTGATGCTGTAATTATCAATTGGGTATTGCATATGTAATTGGATAATTGGGGAGGTGATTTAGGATTTTATAAGATTGATCAGTATAGGTGTTTGAACCTAGGGATATCTTGTCATATTGTATTAGGATTTCTATTTTTCGTATTTGAATTTCATTAGGATTTTTTATTGAGGTTACCTATAAATAGGCCTCTTGTCAGTTAGGGTGGTTACCCTCATTATTATGCATATTGAATTGATATTTATTTCAAGTATTTTGTTATTTCCTTTTTATTTCTGTTCCTGTCCTACATCAGTTATAATACAGTATGGAGATATATAATATAGCAATAAGTTATTGGAATGGATAAAGAAGGCCGCTACCTGTGTCAATGATGGTTAAGAAAGAGCAGTTAGTGCTTTCTATCGTATATTGTGACTCAGTTTGCCACTTAATCAACAGGATTCACCTGCAATTGTGACTTTCTTAAGTTGAACTGACCCTGTCTGTTTTGTAAACAAAGGAAAGTTGCAATTTGTATTTCTGTTACTGAAAATAGTTGCAATTTGTGATACCGTTGTTGACAAGCAGGTGGGACAAAGTGTGTTTTTTGCAACAATGGCAAGATGAAGCAAGATATGGGCTTAATTGACTGTAAAGTATGCAAGGGTGCAGGTATCTCTTTCTGATATCATTTACTTAAAAAATATTCATTATGAAATGCGTTGGATATCTATTGAAAGTGTCTTTATTCTGCATTCTTCAATTAACATGAATAATTTAGGGTGTTTTCTTTACCACCTTTAGGAGTATGTGTGTTTTCCTTTGGTGTGTGGAAGTCTACGAGAAGTTGCTATTGGTGGTGGTGGTGGTGATTTTTTTTTTCTGACCATGTTTTGGCATTTATTATATTATCAGTTTCAATGCCTCTCACCTTAAGATAAAATTACAAGACACTCTATCTCTTCAATTACAAAGAGCACAGTAGAAAGTCATGAAGATTAGTATATATTTATCTTGAACATGGAATCACTTGGTTTAACTAAGATATAGTTTTTTGCCTTAATTATCATCATATTGAAAGCCTTTACAGTTGTTTCTGCTTGTTTCTCAGTGCTTAATTTTCCCTTTACAGGATTGATACTCTGCAAGAAATGTGGAGGTTCTGGCTTTTCCAGAAGGCTATGAGCTGTGAGTTTTCTGTTATTATTAAGAACCAACTGTTCTGAAATCTGTAATATCTTGTAACAATCTGTTCCTAGTTTCTTTTTCTTTTCCTTTTCTATAAATTATTTAAAATTATATTCCTGTCCTCCTTTGATGTCCTAGCTATTGCATAAAATTGAAGCATCGGCATTCAGCCAAATGTTAATTGTATGATAAATTTTCCATTTTTGTGATCAATGCAGCACCACATTTTTATGGGCCCGGTTAGTATCATGTTAAAAGAGGATGCAATATTTTATTTTTATTTTTTTAGTATTACCATTAAAGGTTGAAAATTTTGCAGGATTCCCTCCCCCCCCCCCCCTCCCCCATTTTAACAGGCTATTGGTCTAGTTCCTTTTGATGACGAGGCTAAATTCTTGTCTCCAATTCTTTCAAGATCTCAATTGTTTGCGTGAAAGTGGATCACTCAAAGTCTTTCTCCGCATGACCGTATAATGTCATCCAGACAAATCAATGAAATGCTAGTAGAATATGACCCGAATCTTCCTTTTTTCTACCTCATCCCACCATTCTCTCACTTTCAACTCTCGAGTTTCCCTTCTGCAATCCAAACTTAGAAAGATTCAGCCACTATTAGGGATAAGTGTGCAGAAACGTGAAGAAAACAGGTAAAAAACAATTAGCTTAGAAGACTTTACAATCCCTTTGTATATCCCAAGGGACCCCCCCTCTGAAAAAAACCATTTGCTGCAACCCGAAAGAAGGCCCAAAAGATAAGTCTTTTTACAAAGGAAGAAACTTCTGATAACAAACTCTTGCATTCTGTTCTAACCAAATACATCACAAGCTTGCAAACACATGTACATGGGATCAAGATTCTCTCATGTTAAAAGAAATACGACACTTTCATGTGAAAGAGGTAAACACAATGCATGGATCGGACCCATCATTTACTTGGTGAGTCTCACTTATATTTAATTTTTATATATATATATATATATATATATATATATTGTATCTATCTTTCTCTAACATAATATAGGATCCAAATCTCAAGTGTATGCCAATTAGATTTCTTGTGGGCTTTACTCTGATATGTGCATGTGACTATTCTTTGTTGGTTTAGTCTACAAAAAAATTGATAGAAGTTATTGTAACAAATGCTTAAGATAACATCAATGACTAAGATAAGGATCCAAGTTGTTAAAACTTAAAATAATTAAATATAATGATTGATGTTTGAACAGATAAAGGAGTAGTGTATGTGTAACTGGCCACAAATTTGTAACCAATACATCACATCCCACCATCTTTTTATGGATCCTCACAGCTATGGTAAAGCAAATGTAGCAATCATTAGTTGGGCTTGCATAATCACTGTATCCTATGAAGCAATGTTAACTTGCTTGGCTATTTCTCCTGGTCTTGATATTATGTACATATTTCAGCCTGCGCCTAAGACAGCGTTTGGAAATCATTTAGCCATGGGCAAAAAGAGTGCCATGGCATTAGAACCTATCTAATCTAACACTATCTAATCTAACAACAGTCACCTGCAGAACAAACTCTCTAGCTCTCATCCAACTCCAACAAACTTGTCATTTACTTGAAATCTAATACCAATGGGTCAAAAGGCATTGACATGACATGAACACGAACATCTTGACTCGACAGAATTTGAAGTGTTATGTCGTTTTTTATACGAGTGCTTCACATGTGTTGGACACAAATCTGACTCTTTTTATTTGAAGTGTCCATGTTTAATGGGATGAAACTAAGGCTGCAAATGCCCATCAGTAGTGTCAGGCAGGGAGAATAATAATGAACTGCTGTGTTTGCTGGGCATCGGTGTGTTTCGTCGGGACTGTCGTTTTGTTTGGATGGTCACAGGCTCTTGCTCCCATTCTTCGGTCATTTCTTCGTTGTCACTATCGTCTCCACCCTTAAAAACTGGGTGGATGTATGCATTCTGGAGGAAGTCTTTCAAGTTCAGGTTTGGCTCTCTTGCTCGCTCCAATGTATCTTTCATCATTGCTTCCTGAAATGCACACCCAGAGACAAAAAATGAGAGTTGGCAGACTTGTCAATGTGATTAAGGAATGGTCCAATAAAGATGTAATGACCCAACAAAGAAGTGAGAGTAGAAAAAAAGTGAAAAAGACCAATGAGCTTGTAGCATAGCAGTAGTAGAGTCGGATTGATAGTTATAAATTTAAACTCCAATGAAAGCCAAATTAATAAACAAAATAAAAAAGAAGATTATTAAGCAAGTAAAGGATGATAAAAAGTGTTCAATCTTAAAATTCAATATATTCATATATAAAAAAAAGTTCAAAACTTAACGTACCGACTTAATTACTCTAATCATATAGGTAAAAGATCAATTTAGTTGTGTAGCAAAATTTTTGCTTATTTAAAAATTTTTTGTAACAAAGTAATAGATTAGTGTTTAGTCAAATGTTTTCACAAGAACTTTTAATAATATAATAATATTTGAGATAATATTTGTATTTTTTATTTAAATTAGTTTAATTTTATTTAAAAATTTTATTTTTGCTTCTTATTTTGTTTTACTAGAAAAATTCTGTTTTTTTTTAAGTTTTAAAAATTAGACTAGTCATTAAATCGAAGAGATGACTGATTCATGATTTAGTAGTTTAATTGTGGTTGAACTAATATTTAATTTTATAAATAAAAAATTACATACATATTATTTAATTTTACCTACTATATTTATTAAAAAATTAATATGTCAAAATGATAATTCTAAGGTTTTAAAAAGTTTTAAATCATAAATTAATGACATTATTAAGATTAATATATATTTTTTAAATAATAATTGAGTTGAGTCAATATATTATTTTATATATATATTACATTGTATAACTAAGAGGTGACAAGCCACTTGCGGAAGTCTTTGCATGCTTTTGAAAGAGAAATTATGTTTGTATACCATAAATTTTTACACTAAATATATACAACTTATTATATTTTTCCTTTCTTCTTATTATTGTAGGTTTCACACTCTCTCACCATTTCTCTTTAGTACAATTTTCTTCATAATATATAAATGGTGTAAAAATTTGAGTGTACAAATATCAATTTTCCTTTTTAAAAGTCTCATTGTTGCGATTCGAATCCCAGCAACATTTTTTTTTAAAAAAAAACCAAGTTCAATTTTCCTGGCCAATTCATTGAGCTGCCAGTTTTTGGGTCAACCAAATCGAAGAACCAGATGATTCACGATTGGTCTGACCGATTTTTACTATTAAGCTTTTTTCTTATCATAATAATAATTTTATTAGAAAAATTATTCTTTGGTCTCTATTAGAGCATCACATTTTCATATGGTGCTATGTATTGTTTATTTTTTTATTCTTTATAAAAAATAATTATTCTGTTAAAAAAATATTATTATGTTATAACCTACTAACAAATTTTTTCTAACAGAATAATATTTTTTATAAAGTGAAAAAGAGAAAAAAGAGTGAACAATGTATGGTATTATTAGAAATATGATGCCATATGAGCACCAAAAATAATTTTCCCCAAAGAAACTTTTGTTTTTTAAAAAGTTTGTTTTTCCTCTTATCCAACTGGGCCAAACCAGGCTGGTAATGATAGAAAAAGAGTATGCCAATTGCAACATGAGACAAACCTGTAATGGATTTTTAGCAAAAGCAGGTTCATAACGGTCCTTGCAGAAGTGATGGAACCATATGGTCAAAACTGGGAGTGTAATGAGCAATGGAGTTGAGTGAGCAGCTCCTTTGGTACTCAATAATCCCATTAGCAGCAGCTGTGACACCACTAATGCAACTACTATACGCCCATGCACATCAGGCCAGAATGCTCCTGCACTCTCGTACTCTTGGTTGTACACATTTATAATCTGCATAACCTCATAATTTCGAAATCAAAATAATTTAAGAAGCAATATGATACATTGTTATTTTTTGGTTTTTAATATCTTAGATACTATGGTATAATGGACCTTGAATTTGAATTCCACTGAAATTTGGGGGCTGAAATTTGGAGAGAGATAAAAAGAAGAGCGGGATGAGTGAAACTATTTGATTTCAAGTGGGTTTTACTAAAAAATAATTATCGTAATATTGTTGTTCGGATCGCATCACATAATGTTTCTTTTGCTTTTTTAGGTGCAAAATAACAAGTGGCGAAATTCAAATGATAGTAGTACGATACTACCATAGTACTGTATATTTACTCATCTCACTCATCTCTTTTCAAATTTCAAATGAGTCCCCCTTATCCCTCTCTTTTCTCCATCTCTCTCCAAACTCCACCCCCTAAAGTACTCTAGGGGGGCGTTTGGTGCAGGAAAAATTTTTCTAGGGGGTTTTACCACCTTTTGTCCTTAGCGATTGAATGTTAAATAATTTTTATCTCTCATCTTTTAATTTAAATACATTTAATTCCTTGTGTTACTAATTATTATGAATAATTCAAAAACAAACATTTTAGTAAAATTATTCTACTTGAATAATGAGATAGCTTGGTACACTAGTATTTTACTTTTTTTTATATCTGGTATATGGGGCTTTTGACAATTGACACTTTTTGGTACACTAATATTTAGACCTTATTTGTTTGGGCTTATTCTGAAAATAAGTTATTTTTTGTTAAAAAATAATGCATTTTAATAAAAATATACCTGTTTGTTTGGGCTTATAGAAAACATATAAGTTAATGAAAATGAAGAAAACTTCCTATAAGAAGAAGTTAAAAGTTTTAGCTTTTACTGATAAGGAGAAAAGTAAGATGAGAGAGTAACCTTCATTTCTAAAATATGGGGCTTTTGACAATTGATACTTTTTGGTACACTAATATTTAGACCTTATTTGTTTGGGCTTATTCTGAAAATAAGTTACTTTTTGTTAAAAAATAATGTATTTTGATAAAAATATACATGTTTGTTTAGGCTTATAGAAAACAGATAAGTTAATGAAAATGAAGAAAACCTCCTATAAGAAGAAGTTAAAAGTTTTAGTTTTCACTGATAAGGAGAAAAATAAGAAGAGAGAATAACCTTTATTTCTAAAATTGTTCACCCTACTTTAAAAGCCTTTCTAAATTATTGCATCCAAATATAAAATAACTTCTCCTTAAAAAAAAAGTAATTCTTCCTATAAGAGAATGAGAAAATGCATTATCTGATAAGCCTATACAATTAGCCCCTTAATTCCTCGTGTTGACTTAACAAAATGGGATTTCACCGCAAGCAAGCAAATAAACATGTAAACTCATCATTTAAATGATTTAATTTTTTTTTGAATTATTACTAACAATTAATAACATGATGACTATAAATATATTTAAATTAAAATATGAAGGGCCAAAATAAATAAGGACCTAAAGTGTCAAAAAGATGATATCAATGGATAATTAGATATCATTATAATATTTAAAACTCCTATACCTCTTGATATCTAAACAAATATACTAAATACAGATATCTTAAATGCTTCTTAATATCAACTATATCAGAATAAAGATGACTTTATACTAAACAATATCTAACAACTGTATGTATACTAAACAATATATGTAATTGTATAGGTTACATTTGATATTTTATAAAGAAAATTTTGTTTGGTGTCCCATGGGCCACTTAATTCTTACAAGGTACTTTGAGTATCAAATTCTTAATTGGTGTCAAGTACTATTTACCTTTTTATTTAATTTTTTTCCTTTTTTGCTCTTTATAAGAAGTCTTCATTTAGTTAACTTTTTTTTACTATATGGGCCACTTAATTCTTACAAGGTACTTTGAGTATCAAATTCTTAATTGGTGTTAAGTACTATTTACCTTTTTATTTAATTTTTTTCCTTTTTCGCTCTTTATAAGAAGTCTTCATTTAGTTAACTTTTTTTTACTATATGGTGCTAATCATTTTTTATAATTAAATGACTATTTTTATAAAGGACAAAAAAGAAGAAAATAAATAGTGCTCAGCACCAATTAAGAATTTGGTATCCACATAACACCCATATAGGAATTAGGTGCCCCCAATAATTTTCTCTTTTATAAAAGGATTTAAAAATGAGAAATGATCAATCCACACCCCCTTATTCTCACACCTCCCATACTTTTGGTGAAGAGTGAAGAGAGAAGAAAGAGAGAAGAGACGGAAGAA
>JASKGM010027461.1:6561-16648 GCA_034509205.1 Ceratonia siliqua | reverse complement strand
CACACCCCCTTATTCTCACACCTCCCATACTTTTGGTGAAGAGTGAAGAGAGAAGAAAGAGAGAAGAGACGGAAGAAAGAGAGAGGAGAGAAAAGAGAAGGAGTTGTGAGAGGTGTGGGAATAAGGGAATGTGAGAATATCAACTCTCTTTAGATATATAAGACTTTTATGATTTTTAGGCGATGTCTTGTATTCTTATACCTCCTAATATCTTAAATGTCATAAGGTATTTTAGTTACCAGTATATCAAATACAAATATTTTGAGTAGTTTCTAACATTTAAAATATCAAGAGAAAGATAATAAGTAAAAAAAGTGAATGAAAGCATGAAAAGAGAAGAGCTTAATTGGGCCAGTTTTTACCTGATGACGATAGACGACATAAGCCAAGCCAAAGAAGACTATAATGAAGGGAAGTAGGAATGGAGTGACCACAGCATAAACAAGGCCAAGTAAGAAATAAAGCTGTATTTGAGGTTCGCCTGTGTTGAAACCAAGAGTCCCTGGATCCATTGCTTCTGCCCGATCCTTCTCTGTCTTCACTAACAGGAAATTTTTCAAGTGATAAAATATCAATGGCTTCAACCTTAGAATCTCCCCAGCACAGCCAGCCCAACCATCAACCATTATGTAAGTTATGAAGAATGTTGCTTTCATTGGAATTGACACACCAATCGTCTTTGGGATTCTGAAGGCATACCAAAACTTGATGTTATCAAGGAAATGGAGATAATGTAATTAGAGATGCTGTATTTTAAAATGTGGTCTCCTCCTATTAACTTTCTTTTCTGTTGCTTCAAATAATTCTAAAACAGTGACACCAGGAAATTAAAGAGTGAAATATAATGAGCCATTATTTTGAAATACAATGTATCAGTTAAGTCACCACTTGATATGTATATTAAAAAAAAATCCATTCAAGTGCCTTTACAGACATTATTTTCTTATGAGATTTACTTTCTTTTCTAGTGTTTTAAATAATTTTAGAATGGTGCCTCAAAATAATACCAGAAAGAAAAGTTAAATCTCATAACAAAACTATGGAGATAATTCTATTCATATGTGATTAGGGATATTTTATTTTAAAAAGGTATCTCATGATTTTTACTTTCTTTTTTGTTGTCTTAAATAATTTTAGAATAGTGGCTCAAAATGGCATTTAGAAAAAAAGTAAAATTTCATAAGACGCTGTTCTAGAATATAATACTTCTAAAGGTATCAAAAAATAATTTACAGTTAAATAATCACTTGACATGTGTATTAAAAAAAAAATCCATTCTTTTAGAGACGCTATCATCTTATAAAATTATTTTTTTCATGTCTCAGTCTGGCACCAAAGAAGAAAATAAAATCTAATGTGCCATCATTTTGAAATACAATACCTCTCAAGATATCAAAAATTAATTTAATTAAAAAGTATTAATTATTTAAAGGTGTTATTGGAGCATTATATTTTCACACCATTGCTCCCTAATACCTGCTTGGTGCCCGTGGCAATCATGCTTTCTACATAGTGCCTCTAGCAAAATATATACATTGTATGCATAACTCTAATATCATATATTACTTTGTTTTATTTTTAGTAAACTTTATATTAGGAAACTTGAATAACAATTTTAATTTATTTTATACTATGAATATTCGCTATCTATTTTATATTATATATAATAAATTTTTTTATATAATATATATTGTCATACCTGTACCTTACATTTAAAAAAATATCATATTCATACTTGTATTCATACCAAACACAATACTATAGAATATTATAGAATATATTTTTTATATAATATATATTGGCGTACCTGGACCTTACATTTAAAAAAAAAAATACCGTATTCATACCAAACGCAATACTCGTACTAATAACCATGCAACATAACCAAAAATATAAGGTGCTTAATAATCATGAATAGTAGTGCATAGATGAGAAGGACTTACTGATTTGCAGACTGGTGGATAAACTTATCTAGTTGTTGGAAAGCAGTCCCAGTAATTATGCTGCCAAGAAACACATTAATGAATTGGAAAATATAATATCTTGAGGCTGATCTCCTTTCTAGAGAAGACAGGCTTATGAATCCTTCAAACTTGGACATTATCATCAATATTGAGGGTAGAAAAATCAGGAATATCTTCAAAGCTATCCCGGGAAGGAAACCTTGTATGAAGGATTTTATGAATTTTCTGCAAGGATAACAGGACAAAAGATTATTTTCCAATTAAACATTCTATATGGCTATAATAAAGTATAAACTACCAAAATGTTTCCACAAATATACAATAAATTTGGTTTATAAGTCCTCGTTTGGTGAATAGGATAGTATAAGCATATACAATCTAGCCTTATATAATATTTGGTGAGCAAGATGGATTGTAAAAAGCTTATACGATAAGGAATTTTTACAGTTATCACCATATAACAACACTATGCACCCAAGAGAGGGTGAATTAAGCCCCGAATAAGAAACCTTGTATAAACACGTTATAGAATAAATTTCTTTTTGGTACAAAAGAAGGGTCAAACATATGATAGTATGTTACATAATCCTATATGTTATACCTTGATATAACAAACATATCATAGTATAAATGCTTATATGATGGATAACTTATATAATATTATTTAGTATTACTTATAATATTAAGTCTTATCCAGGGACTGAATCAGAAAAAATAATAAGGGAGGAAAAATAATATGCACCTATATGTGTACATATGTACATACATAGATGACAACTTTTTTTGGAGAGGGGGGCAGACTACCCATAATTTTCACAATGTAGGTTCGTCCCTGGTCTTATCCTATACGGTGCACCAAATATGGCTAAACAGTTAAAAGACAACTATAAGTAAAGGACACATGATGTTATCAGGCCTTATCCTATATGGTGTGGGCTAAATAGTTAAAGACACGTGCTTATATTAGCAGGACTTATCTTATATCACACACCAAACAGGAATGCAAAGCAGAGGATGGAAAAGGAAGATGGCATGAAAAGAAAAAGAAGTAATGCATACACTTCTATTATGGACTTCAGGAAAGGGGCTGCTTTTTCAATGCCTTCAATGTTAGCAAGTGACTGTACAAATGCTATGGGAATCATGAAAAAGAAAGTGAGAAAGAAGAAAGCCACAGCAATTATAAGCCTCCTTATTGAGAGTGAAACATATGGTATTGCCATGTTATCCCAATACACATCACGAGGTTCAGGAGCCCATTCTGTCAACCATATAGTTGGATTTCTGGATTGTTGTGTTTGTGCACAAACTGCTGCTCCCCATCTAGTTCTGAAGGAAACAAATGCTGCTGGCATTATAAATTTAGAGTTCTTTGTAATCTTTTCTCTCTCAAAGGCTATCTGAAAGTTAACAATTTACAGAAATGTCAAGTTAATTCAATATTTTTTGAAGTAATGAACGTTTCAATAATTTCTGTCCATTAAAATATAATAGAAGAACTCTATTAAACAGAAAATATCTCTTCAAAGGCGTTTGGTACATTAGTATATCAGATCCCTTGGTATCTTGAATGCCATGTTCGATATGACAACTAGTAGTATCTAACATTCTCAAGAGTGTAAGAAACCCATATTTGGTCATATTAATCATTCTTATTTACTTCTTGAATTCCCTAATACAGGCCTTTAGACAAGGGCAAAATTGGTAATCTATAAAAAATTTACACTATATATTATGAGATGTGAGATATCAGGACATTAGGGTGTCATCACATACCAACATTTTTATTGGGATGATATGATACCAGGGTGATATCTCATATAACCCCGTGTAATCAAATAACAATCTACCAAATGTAGGCATCAAATATAACAAGGGATGTGAGATGTCAAGATCAGGTTACACGTGTACCAAACGTCTACTTATTTGTTTAAGCTGAGATCAAGAAAATTATAGAGAAGTATGTATAATGAGGACATAAGTAGAGCTTTAAATTTCAAATATGAGGACATTATCCTACCCACTGAAATCACAGAAGATACACTATTGCCAGACTAGATCTCTTATTTGTTTTAGGTACAAGAAAATTTGAATTCAGAGATTTTGTACAAGCCTCTTTTATTGTTTTTTCTCCAATTGAAAAATGAAATATAATTTAATTTTCTCATGGTTGTTGCATTCATTATCCATCCAGATAAACTCCAGCAATAATAAAAATACATTTTAAAGAAAGGAAAAACAAAACTTACTATTTACAGAACACTTATTTATTGGCATAGCTTCTGAATAGATTTAAAGAAACAACAACATTTCAGAAAGTGCATGTTGTCTTCTCTCTATCTTTCCTCTCCCTCTCCTCTTCTTTTCTCTCTCTTTCATTAATATAATTCAAGTATCTTTTTTACACCAACTGAACAAGATGCATTAATGCATTTTGATTAAGTTCTGCACATTGAAAAAATGAACATCAGTTTTTCATTTGGATTCTACATAGGATTTTAGGTGATTGAGAATAATACACCTATCTTAATGCATTAGTTGGAATTTTAATTATTCCAAATTATTAAATTGTAGCAATCAGAAAGAAAATATCAAACTATTAATGTATTATTTTAAGTTATTATCAAAATAAAACTGCATTGAAGTATCTAGGAATACATAAGAAGCACAAAATTACAGTAATTTACATTTAATATCTCATGTTGGAAAGATAATCTATGTTTATGGAGCAGTTCTCCATTACATACAACATAAACTTTAAGAGCCTTATCAACAAAGAAAAACTAATATACTAAGTATTTATATGTAGTAAAATTATAAAAGGGAGCATAGGCAATTCCGGTGAAAAATTATAAAGGAAGTATAGAGAGTTCTACTTACTTCTTCTGATAATCGCTCAACTTCAGATGTATAAAAATCAATAGCATCCACCCTACTTCCCCAAAGACCTAGAAAACCAGTCTGCTAGTACAAAGTTAACCACTGAATTTGCATTATGCAAGTTGAAGTTAAAATGGAAACCTTTACAATAAACTAATGCTCAAGACAACTTCTAGTGAAGATAGTTCATATTAATCAGATTATTGAATGAATTACCCTCTTAGATGGCCTTCTGGACTGATTTCTAGAATATTTAATTTGATAGAAGTCAAGCCAATTCTGCTTTTTTTTCTTCTCAGAAACTAGGCTAGAAAGTTTTTTTGCATTGTAAACAACCTGCAAAAATATCTTTAAAGTAAGAAAAGGAGCAATAAAAACAACTTGGTAGAACAATAAATAATTACTGTCTAATAGAATTTATGTCATGTGTTAAAAGAACCTCTTTCAATAATGCATTCAACATAAATCTTTTAAAGAGAGTGCCCTGGACTCAACGGTGCTTAAAAGATAAAAGTACAAATGAAGAAATAAGCTACCACTGAACATAACTTTCTGATTAATCTATAATTAACATTTCCTCAAGCCCATCACCCCTCTCACCTTTTTCCCCCCATCAAACATTTTCAACTGGAGGAATATAGATAGAAGAGAAAGATTACACAACTTTTCAACGACTAACTTTATTAAGGAAAAGTATTTTGCACTATTTTACACCCAGTTAAAAAACAACACAACCACACCCAAACTTAAAATTTTGTACCAGAACTATCCATTCAAGCACCAATAACAACTAATATGCATAAGGGACAAGAGGAAAACTTCATTACTTTGATACATAACAAAATAGCTTAATTTTTAAAACCTTGATCCGGCTCCTCTAAAGTGCACCATGCACTTTATAGAGTAAAATGCAAGTGAGTAACCGTTAATGAAAAAATAAAGAGAATTGATTTTCACACATTCATAGGTAGTTATTAGGTTGCTCCTACTTTATAAAATGTTTTAGAGCACGTAAGAAAAAGGATCAAACCTGATGAGTGAGATAGTGATCTGGATGGTTGACCAAGAAAAAATGTTCCACAAGCTCACTAACTGATTCATCAGGGTCTGGTGGCACATTCCTAACAAGTACCTGCACCATTATACATTATTTGCATAAAGAAGGAACAGGGAGGGACAAAAGGGTTCAAAAGATGTCATTTAAGAGCATTATGACTTTGGTATAATGGGTGTTTGCATATCCACATACTATGAATCTTAGCAGTGGTTAATGGTTGTCAAGAAAGATTTATATATTAAGAATAAAATTAATGAATATATTTACCTAACAGCAAAAGACTTCACCTAAACATAATATTTACCTAGCTTTTATGGATTTCAGAAGAATTGGTCCCCCCAAAGCTCAAACCCACAAAATAATGAAAGAGGGGAAGTATTTGATGAAGTTGACCACCTTTTATACTTCTATAAGGTAAGTAAGTTCAAAGTTTATTGTCACCAAATAGTCCTTTTACATGTTGTATTCAATAGCATATTTTGTACATATTCTTTAGATCCAGGAAAGGGATTGCATATGCAGCTGACCTCTAAAGATTTGCTTCTGGGACTTTCACAAGAGTTACTTGATATATCTAGGACAAAACTGGTGGGCCCTGCTAGTTTAAATAAGTTTTTGCCTTCTCTGCTTCATCTTTTATTTTTTGGAGTACATCTCTACGACAGTGTGCCATGTATATTTTGTTTAATCATTTAATTTCTTTGATCATATGGATTACACCTTCCCTTGTTAGGAGGAATTTAACAATCGTAGGATAGAGTTACAGACCCGTCCTAAGATACCACCAGTGTGCTACTATGATTATCAACATATCATATTGTCCGAGTGATAAAACTTGATCTTACTGTAAATTGGTCAGGACGGCGTCGTTCTGATGCAAGAAAATGCAATCTCATTGTAGCAACTATCTGATACTCCCTTTTCAAAGTATAGCATGTCCAAAAGGTAAAAGCATAAGCCATTACCAAATGGGTCCAAAATCTACAAAAATTTGTAAGAGTTATTAGAAGATATACATGCTTGTGTATAAAAATAAAGAAGAATGGCAAGTACTTCAGGGAGAGAAGCAACAGTATATAAAACCAAGGATTAGAGGTGGTAATACTTCGTTTCAAACTCATTAAGCATATTTGGATGGACTCGCAGGGAAGGGTAGAATGCTAAACATTGATAGTTAACTTTGAATTCTAATTTTCACTATCACCAGGGAAAAATATCATGTATATGTATTATGTATTATTTTAAAATAAAAACACCCAAAATTTATGTTAATAAAAAGTTCATATGAAATGATAGAATATATAAAGGTAGAAATGAACATTAATCCTGCCCCTGGATAAAAAAATTGTATACCTATTTGATCCAACCGGAATATTTGATATAGAAAGCTTATCTATGTTACTGTAAGTCAGATTTGAACGCTCTAAAGTGCCATTGGTCCAATTTACAGGCACCATGACAGAAAATGCTAGTAATGCAATGGGGACAAATATTTTTAACCTGCATTTCAATTAGGTAAAGGATGTAGTTAGTAAAAAAGGATAGACATAATAACAGTAATATTAGAACAATGAAACAAGAAGAGAAAATATGGTTGTTAGGAAAGATTAGATCACAAGCCACAAAGACCAGGTGACAGATGATATATATGTGGTTATCAAGAAAATAAACTGCTCATAACTATCTGTTCTGCGCTGGGTGATGACAAGTTCTACACATTCCTAGATGTTTCCGGCCAGAAGCTGCAACCATAAAGTAGGCACAGCTTGACACTAAATGATAATTACGTTCAGAAATTGGAAAGGATGAATGCAGATAATTATAAAACAAGGCAAATTTGAATAATGGTCTGACTCTCGATTGTTTTTTAAATATTTTCATACACATAAACTTCATTCCACAAAATTGTTTGAGACTACCTGACTAACAGTGAACACCATGCATGCGGTCAAAGTGAGATATCCTCGTGATTCAAACTCTCCCACATATTGCCTTCTTCATTTTCCTAAACTAACAGGCAGAACCAACAGGAGTTGACTGCTTATTGCCTATTCTTATTCTTATTAAAATCTGGCTGAGATTGCACAATTAGATTGATACAGAAAGCTCAAACGGACAGGTTACTGCTAACTGACTGCATTTTATTTAAGTCTTATTGGTATTGCAGTACGCAAAGCTTAGAACATTGAACATTACTTGAGCCCTTACTCAAATAGGTTTTCAGGAAATTATATAACCTAATAGCACTGTCCTTGACTAGACAGCAAGAGGCTTATCTGGTCTTCTGCACACTCAAGAAACCATATTAATAGACATCCTTAGTGCCAAGAATGGTTAGTGCTCCATGTAAATTCTATAAGCTATCTAAGACTTAAAAAAAGATTTATGGACATGTTTACTTCAGTCTATTAAGAAACTGTCAAAAGAAAGAGAACATAAAGAGTAATTGCTTAACATCAATGTCTATCCAACTTCAGGTTTATATACTTTGTGCATGCGTTTGCTAGGTTGTCAAGTGTTAAATGTCAACACTAATAAAGTTTGTTAGATAGCCAACCAGAAATGCTGCAAAGAATAATTTAGCAGAGCATACCCAAGCAAGTAGATCCTCAAGTAAACAGCAGAATCCAACCCTGCATGGTCAATTAGTTCAGGTTCTGGCATTTGTAATGCTGCAGGCATCCAGTTCAAGAACCTTGCGTATGACCTGAAGTCCAAATTGACAAACTTGCTCACAAATGCTCCTGCTTGCAAAGGACTGCTCCTTAAACCCTTCAGATACCATTTTGGAAAGTACACCCTATCGTTTATAGGTTGGATCCGAAGTACGGCAAATGCCAGAAGGAAAATAAATGCACTAAGGATGTTTATAGCTGCCGCAACTCCTATATCACCAAGCGTAGCCATATGCGCACGTCAACTAACAAACAGTAGGCAACCTCCTGCAAAATTAATAAATAAACATGATTGAAAATTTCCATATATATATATATATATATATATAATCAATATGATGGCAGCTAGCCAGCTATAAGATTTGAATTTGGAATTACATCTTCCTTTTGGCTGAAGTGATGTGTCGAAGATCCAAAAAAAAAAAAAACGACAACAACAACAACATGCCATTTTAACAAAAAGTTTAAGAGCTCATGAAGCTCTGTACAAAATTTCTTGTGATAACGTAGAAGAAAAACAAAAGAAAGTAAACCAAAGGATTTGAAGGGGGGAACCATATATTCAAATAAGTCTACCATAGCAAAACGAATAAAAAAAAAGTTTCAAATTACATAACATGTTCTGTTTTTCCGGACATTTTAGCCACCATTCACCAATAAGAAAAATAACCGTCGGCTAAAAAAAAATAAAAAATAAAACTACAAAAATAAAACATAAATGAACACTGAGCAAACTCCTCATCAGGAATCCCAGTATAAAAAACCAAATGTAAAAAACTTCCATGATCAACATACATCAGATCCACTGCCCTGGGTATATTTCCTTTTCTCTTACAATATTCTCGGCAGACAAACACATTACCTCGGCAAAGAAGAGGAACCCCAAAAAGATAGCGCAGGGTTCTTCTTCAGCCCAATCGAGACAATCACACTGTTAGTTCAACCCCTAGGAAGAAACCCAGAAGCCAAAAAGTCAGCAATCACCAAAAGTGACAAACTTTGTCCTTTTTTTTTTCCAAAGTGAAATACCGTAAAGATTTGCTACGCCTTGTCTCAGTCAGGCGAAGTAAGATTTGTGTCTTCACAAACAGATGATGTAGGCAAACGCCACCTATAAATCGTGAGAAAAAGAAAGAAAGTGACTAAAAAGTTTGAAAAATGGGTAAGAAAATGTGATTGGTGGTGCATGAAGTAGGACTCAAATGAGGTGTCATTTAGCAAGCAATGGTCTCTTCCGTTACTCTTCTGATTTTGTTGGTATGCTATTAAAAAAACGGAGCAATGAATCTGTGTGTTATGTCAGCAAAAGAATTAATGAATAATTAATTATCTTAAATTATTTTAATTCCCAAAGACCAGTGGTGTTTGGTTGTCGGCATGGGAAGCGAAGTGGGGTAGGCAGAGGGAGGAGGAACTTGAAGATAGTATCCCCGTCTCTTTCCTTTCTCTAACGGCTATTTTTTTTAAGTCAAAAGTTAAAGGCCATTGCTAACATGCTCATGAGTATTCAT
>JASKGM010027410.1:0-26998 GCA_034509205.1 Ceratonia siliqua | reverse complement strand
GAAGAAGTTAACAATCACATTAGAGAATGCAACCTGATACTGGAAGAACTCAAGCAAAATTTATCTCAGGCCCAAAACTACATGAAGGAGGTGGCAGACCGCAAGAGAAGATCAATATCCTATGATATAGGAGACATGGTATACATCAAAATCAGACCCTGTAAACCAAGAACACTAGCCAGAAAAGTGAATGAAAAACTCAGCCCCCGCTTTATGGACCATATAAGGTATTGGCTAGAATTGGTGAGGTAGCTTATAAAATAGAGTTGCCTCCCACTGCTCGCATACACCCTGTTTTTCATGCATCACAACTCAAGAAAGCCATCACTCAGGGTCCACCATCCCTCCCTATTCCCGAGAGTCTCTCGCCAGTAAGGAATTGCAAGTTTTACCTGAGCTTATGAAAGGATATCATATTGTGGCAAATGACACACAAGAAGTCCTAATTAAGTGGAAGGCTCTACCTGATTATGAAAATACCTGGGAGGATGTCATCATAATGGTCAACCAATTTCCTGAGTTCCACCTTGACGACAAGGTGGAAGTTGCAGGGGGGTAATGATAGACCCCGGGCATTGAAGACATATTTTAGGAAGGGGAAAGGCAAATCAGACTATGGGCACCAAGCACACGTGTCAGTCATTCCAAAGAATCAGGAAGTGGAAAAGGTGGGAGAGCCGCCATGTAGCGTGTGAGGGGGAAAAAGTGGTTAAATGTGGTGAGTGGAGCCATAATAGGGGATACGGAGAGATTTGGTTAGAGGGTTGTGAGGGGGAGGCTAGCATCCCATATCAGCTGGTTAGGCTTGGCTTCTACTAGGTTTAGGGTTTATCCTGTATCTTTCTTGATGTGGATGTTAATTCTGGTTGGTGATTGCATTAAGGAGGCTGGGAACCATCATAACGGTTACCTTGCATCCCTTACATTTGATTGTATTTCCTGAGTTGTTAGGCTTATTATCTTGAATGCATTGATATTTACTTGGTTATTCTGGAGTGTTTCTGGTTCAAACTCTTGGGTCTCATCAACATCCAAAAACAGTAATTTTATTTTTCATTTTGACTTTTTCACAAGATGAACATCCCAAGACTTTTTCACAATTTTTATTTCACAAGTCTTTTTATTTTATTTATATCTAATGTTTGTTTATGTTGTTTTGGAATGTCTCATCATGTTTGCTTTGCAAGTTGAACGCAAAATCATATTTTCATTCCTGTACCTTACTAATGAAAATTTGAAAGTTCTTTGTAAGAAGCTAGAGGAAGTAAACTTTCTATTTAGTCAGGTGCATGTAAAAACTATCCCAAGTTACAACAACTCTAGATGCTGCATAATGTAAATTAATTGCAAGTGCTACTGGGGACGGAACTGATTTACAAGACAGAGGAAAGACAAACAGAGTTTGAAAGCATGATATGCCAAGCACTAATTAGGCCTAAAGCATTTAGCGTCCAATGTACTGCAACATGACATCATGACCAATTGCACAATCTCAGACAAAGGCAGTTCAATGGTGAAAAAAATGTAAATCTCGTATACACATAAACTACACAGGCAGGCAGATCTCCAAGTCAATTTCAAGAATCTGTTTACAGGTTTTCCCCTCATTCCCATTATTTCAAATACCCTATCCATCCTATCCATAATAGGTGTTAAAATTCGTGTCTCTCCAAGAAAATAACCCCGAGAGAAATAAATAGCATTAGAACTTACAAAGATAAAAAAGAGTATTAATTTTTTAGTGGAACTAAGATATAACCTTGACAATATTATTTAAATCTTGTGCAACTAAAAATATGTAACAGCTATAAATACAATGAACATTATAAGGAAAAGCAAAAGTTGGAAAGAAGAAAAAGAAAAACGAAGATTTTGAAAGTACCAAACCTGCATAAATAGTATATATTGCACAAAGAATAGCCTGAATAGCGAACAAGGAATATACACAATCAGAAAATCTACATTACTGAAACATGGCCATGGAAAAGTGCAGGCAATAACTTTCTATGCTTTATAGGATATTCATGTCCCACATGATCAGACAAATCTAGTTTGATTCTTAAGTAGACATTTTTGGTTGTTTTACACATTATATAATTAATAAAATCACACAAGTAACAAAAGTATTGTGAAATCCTAATGATCACTCACTACTGGCTTTGCCTTCATATAAGAAAGCAGTAAACATGACAACACACAGGTTTCTCAGGTTTAAGTTCTGCATAAGTGTTCAAGTAGTCAATTATCACTGGAAAGTATGCCAAATATTACAAGCGGACTTAAAGAAAATACAGAGAACTAAGCTACCACATATAATTCAAATACTACCGGACAAAGCATACAGGACTCATAGGCTACATGGTTTAAATTAATTATACTTCATGCTTTCAAGATGTAAAGACAGAATGAAGCTGGATAATTTAAATGGTACTGGTTTGCTTGATTATGACAGTGCCAGTGACAAAAGAGCACATGAAATTTATAGAAATTACCAAACAAAATATTAAGAAACCTGATGTTCATACCATACAATAAATTACCAAAACAATATTAAAATAAATAGTTTGCATGAGCAAATTTATAAGAAAGCTGATGTTCATGCCATACAAGAAATTACCAAAAAATATATTAAAATAAATAGTTTGCATGAGCAAATTTATGAGAAAGCTGAAGTTCATACCAATCTTAACTTTCACTTTTTTTTATTATAATATTTCAACTGATTTTCACTTTTCACAATTAAAATCGTGACAGGTTCGACTAGGATATCCTATTCTGTCATCCCCAAAACATGGGTTGATAATCATATCTCCCCTTCATTGGACATGAGAGGTTTATAGGAATGGATGTATTCATATTCCATTTTATATCCATAAGATCCAGTGGACCACAGGGTGTGGGGACATCCAAAAGAAGGAAAGGCATGACCAAAACACATTGACAATATGAAAGAGCAAGGCACTGAAAAAACAGCCTGATTAATTAAGTGAACACTACATAAATTAACCAGATGCCTAAAAGTGGATCCTCAAAATTATTAATGCATCCAGATGCTTTTGACAATCATGGTCTATGAGGATTCGGTTAGCAAGAAAGTGCATGGACGAAGGTATTCCAACAATTATTTTAGTGATTAATCCATGGACCACAAGATTAAAGTTAATTTATCCATGGAATGGCACTGCAAGAAACATCCTTTTATGAGTAAAATGACAGATCCAAAACCCATTAACTGAGTTGGGGTGGGTTGAAAACAAAACTTACCAAGGGACGACGGTGGAGGGATGCTTGCCGGAGATGACGCCGGAAGGGACGCCGGAAGGAACGATGGAAGACGACAGCGGAGATAACTACGGTTAACGTCGCCGGCAATGGAAGTGACGACATGGTAGAAGGCTGGCGTGAAAGGGATCCGAAACGAGGAAAATTTAAGGTAAATGCTCAAATGGGGAATTGGGGAAAATTGGGGTTGACGTAGGTTTATGACGTGGGAAATGTGACGTGTAAATTATTTATTGATATGTCATTTTTTAAAGCTCACTTGATTTTTTAAAGGATCACGTTAATATTAAATATTAAAAAATAAATAAATAATTAATGAAAAATTAAAATATAACATTTATAAAATTAAAAAAATTATATTATTTAAGTTAAAATTGAGAGAATTAAAATTAAAATTTTATTAAATTAGAAGAATTAAAATTATAATTAAATTAAAGGTTTTACATTTTAATTTTTAAATAAAAAAGGAAAAAAATCGCTTTCTTTTCTTTTAATTATTTGTCTAATATATATCAGTCTTTTTTCTTGTGATATTCAGGCTTCACTTATTTATGCATGCTTTCTGAAGCACATTAAATATTGTTAGATAGATCCGTCACAAAGTAACAATAAAATTTTAATTATAAATTTTTGAAATCTATATAAAATTACAAGACTAGAAAACATAATAAAACTGATATTTGTTGAGAAGAATCCAATGTGATTACTATATTTGGCTCAAGCTAATTTTTTGGGAAATTTGTTTTCAATACTTTAATGATGTTTTGTTAATGTAATAGAACATTTACAATTAAAAAATTTTATGTGAGGTAAAGCTAATTTATCAGAAACAAAAATAGTTTTATGATCTCTCTAACAAGTTTCTACTTTTTTTTGATAATGAAGTATCTACTTTTTTGTTGGATAATGAGGCGTCTGCTTTTTAAGCTTAGCTGCTCAATGATCTGTGGTTCAACTTCTTCAAGCACCCAAAAATGGCGTTAGCTATCTTCTACTCTCTAAAGCTCTTACTTTTCTTCTGTTACTTCCTTCATCACAACATTCTAACCTTCTCATCTCCTACTTCAATCTTCCCTGCGGAAGCCCTTCCCACCAAGTCTGGCTACCTCCCAGTGAAACCCAAATCCAATTCCTCAATCTTCTACATCTTCTATGAAGCCCAGAAACCCATCTCACCTCTCTCAGAAACCCCACTTCTCTTCTGGCTCCAAGGTGGCCCCGGCTGCTCCTCCATGACCGGAAACTTTTTAGAACTCGGCCCCTGGCGCCTCATTTCTCAAACCCATCACGATTCCGAATCCATCTCGCTTGAAAAAAATCCTGGTTCTTGGAATCGAATCTTCGGGCTTGTTTTCCTTGATAATCCCATTGGAACGGGGTTCAGCATCGCATCCACGCCTGAAGAGATCCCAAGAGACCAGAGATCTGTCGCGAAGCACCTTTTTTCTGCGATCACAGCGTTTATTGATCTCGACCCAGCATTCAAGTCTCGGCCAGTTTACATCACGGGTGAGAGCTATGCTGGGAAATATGTTCCAGCGGTTGGGTATCTTATTTTGAAGAAGAACAAGTATCTATCTGGGTCCAAGAGAGTGAATTTGGCTGGTGTTGCAATTGGGGATGGTTTGACAGATCCAGTGACTCAGGTGAAAACCCATGCTGAAAACGCTTATTACTGTGGCTTGATTAATCAGAGGCAGAAGGAAGAGGTAGAAATGGTTCAACTGGAAGCAGTGAGGTTGGCGAAGAATGGAAACTGGAGTGATGCAACAAATGCAAGGCTCAGAGTCATGAATATGTTGGAAAAAATGACAGGATTAGCCACTTTGTTTGATTTCACAAAGAAAATTCCTTATCAAACTGATTTGGTCACTAAGTTTTTAAACCAGAATGAGGTGAAAAAGGCCCTGGGAGTGAAGGAATGGGTACTTCATAAGCATTGCAGCAAGGATGTGAAGAAGGCATTGCATGAGGATGGGATGAAGAGTGCAAAATACATGGCTGAGTTCTTGGTGAAAAATAGCAAGGTGTTGATGTTTCAGGGAAATTTTGACTTGAGGGCTGGTGTAGTTCAAGCTGAGGCTTGGGTGAAGACAATGAAATGGGAAGGAATTGGAGAGTTTCTGACAGCAGAGAGGAAGATCTGGAAAGTGAATGGTGGGCTAGCCGGGTATGTGCAGAAATGGAAAAGTCTGACCAATGTTGTGGTTTTAGGGGCTGGACATCTTTTGCCAGCTGATCAGGGAGTCAATTCTCAAGCAATGATAGAAGATTGGATTTTGGAAAAGGGCTTATTTAGCAATATGCAGGAGACAGAGTTGTCATCAAAACCATGGGTTTCAGTGTGAAAATATGTAATTGTATCTTATTTCCATTCTGGCATTACCACTGCTTGTATGCAAGAGCAGTTCACTTGCTAGTGGTATGCCACTATTGAAAACCTTGTTGACAGTATATTCCACTTCATCAGATGAATGGACTCGCATCCTTTCGAAGCTGTTAGATTAATCTTTTAAGTATCACATCCATTTATTCAAAGTATCCGTTTGTTTCGTTAAAAATTTTTAAGAAATTTTTTTTATAGAAAACTTCTAAATTATCTCACCGAAGAACTACATTGAAACTTTAAGATAATACTGTTATTTATAGGAAAAGGATGCAAAACAACGGGAGCTCTATAAGATAAATCAGTTTACCAGTAAAAAAAATGAAGTGTCATCTACTTTTGAATGAACTTACGTGTCTTTTGAAGCTTTTGGATATAGAAATTAGATGTATTTCTTTTAGAGATCCATTAATTCTGAGTTTCAAAAATTATGAGCAAGCCAATTTTCTTTTATTTATTATTTTTTCAAATTTTTTAATTGGCACCATTGATAACAAAGGGCATTACTTCAAGGTAACCAAACAAGGACAAACAAAACCAATAAGATTTACCTTAACAAGATCTTTATTTGAAGCCTAATATATAATGGATCTAATTACGTACGTTCTCATAATACATACAACGACCCAGAATATCAAATAATAACCTCATCACTCAAGCCGTGGCTGCAAGGATTCATGCCCATTTATTAAGTAGAAACACTGATAGAGACACAAGACACACACAAATACGAACATTTTATCACATCAAACTTTATACCATTTGAGAGCAACATTTACTAGTTTGAAAGAAACAACTCCACTACTTGAATAGTGGTACATCTTGTTGTCTCTCACAAACGCCTACACAACATGAGAAATTGCAAAGGGTCCTCAGATGGATTTCTAGAAAAGGTCGAGGTTTAAACTCTTGTAGTGGCGGCCTCAATGCTTCCCTCTGAGGTATTTCACCCATAGGTTGCATTTGAGTGGAGCAATCTAGGGTCCTATCCCTTGATTTTGCATTTCCTGCACTTGGCTAGCCAAATCCTATACTTCTCTTCTCATTTCTTTCATCACTACCACCATGGTTGTTAAACTCGAGTTTTAACTCATAAACTCGTACGAGTTTACGTTCCTAGGTGTAGAATTTGCACTGACTCGCTTGTAGAATCGAAATCTAGTGAGCTTGATGTGAACTAGTGGTAAACTTGTAAACTCACTGTAAATCGCGAGTCTAGAGGCGAGTGAACAAGTTTAAGTCAGCCAGAAAATTGGGCTTTTTCTCTGATACATTTGTTCAACCATCTACAACAATAGTTTCCCCCCCAAGCCACTATTTTTTGTTTGTGAGCCCCTAATTTTACCCCAAAACGATGCATATTGAGTTGCAAAAACCTCCCCCAAATCCATCTTCAGCCCATACATTTCTCACCCTCACATATGAGAATAAAGTTTTTGGACGGTGCGCAACAACTAACACCCAACAGCCATTTTACTTTCTTCAATCACTACTGCTATCTAATTGAAAGTTTCCTTCGAATTCGATCACTGAAGCAGTGCTACACTGCTATTGCATCTTCATTCGATCAATAGGTAGCTAGCAACTTTCATTTTGTGATACATTGAAAGTTTGAATTAATTCATGACTGCAGCTAGATATGGTTCTAGAAGAAGAATTAGGAGAAAAAGTAAATCTGGTAATAGGTCAGATATTGGGTGGAAACATGGGATTGATGCTAAAGAGAATGCTAGAAAAGTAAAATGAAATTATTGTGCAAAAACTTTCGGTGGAGGCATTTTTAGATTTAAGCATCACTTAGCTGGTACTAAAGAAGATGCTAAGGCTAGTGTTAATGGTCTTGATGATGTTAGAGCTTTAATGATGCAAGATATGGTAGAAGCTAAAAATGCATAACAAAAAAAGAAAATAGATTATGTGGATGTTGGCGGGGATGGGGGACAATAGACATTATATTTACGGCCAATGAAAAAGGAAACGTCTTATGAATGTTACGACAAAATCAAGAACTAGTGGTAGTGGGCTTGGAAGCAATAGCCAATCAACCATTAATCAAATGTTGAAAAAATATTTTAGGGAAGAAGTTTGTCGACAAGTTACTCAGTTTTTTTTTTTTAATTTTATAGAAGTGCCATTCCTTTCAATTATATAAAAAATCCTGAGTTTGAAAAAAAATGTGAGATGATTGAGAGATTTGGCATTGGATTTAAGCCTCCATCATATCATGAGATTAGAGAGAAATTATTGAAACAAGAAGTGAACTGCAGTAATGATATGCTTGAGGAGTACAAGGAGGAATGGAAAATGGATGAACATATAAGAAAAGGCGTTCCATTTGCATTTTTTGGCGAACAGTCTTAAAGGAACAACATTTTTATAATTATCGGATACTTATGATATTTCTAAACTATAGATGAAGTTTTTCATATGTTGGATGAAGTTGAGCATGTGGGAGAAGATAATGTGGTGCAAATAAATTACCGATAATGATGCGAATTATAAATAAGTTGGGAAAAATTTAATTAAGAGGAAACACTTGTATTGGACACCAAATCACAACTTACATTTACACAAGAACAATGCTTATTAGCTTGTTGAAAAAATTAACAAAGGGGAGGGACTTGATTAGGCCAGCTGTGACTAGATTTGCTACTACTTATTTGACTTTAGCATGTCTTGATGAACTTAAAGTGCCGTTGATAAGCATGTTTAGTTCCAAAGAGTGGAAGGAGAGCAAGTTTTTAGCCATAAGAGACGGGAAATCGGATGCAAATATGGTATTAACATTATTATATATCTAAAGGCAGTAGCTCCTCTTATTAAAGTGATCCGCTTAGTGGATTCAGATGAAAAATCAGCTATAGGGTTCATATATGAAGAGATGGATTATGCGAAGAAGATAAAAACAAACTTCAAAAATGTTAAGAAAAGGTAAATTTTTTAATTTGAATTTGAATTATTACTTATTAATGGTTTTCTTTGTTTATTAATAAACATATTGATAATCCATAATTTGACTTTAAATTTTATTTAATCTTGTAGTTATGAAACCATATAGAAGATAATTGATGGGAGATGGGAACCTTAACTACATAGAACTTTACATGTAATTGCATATTACCTCAATCCTCAATACTACTATAGTCCTAATTATAATGTTGATTATGAGGTTAAAGAAGGGCTATATAGTTGTTTGTCAAGATTGGTTTCAGATAGAGATTTGAGAAACAAAATTAATGTGCAGCTAAATGAAGTTCATTATGCTAGAGGGTTGTTTGTTCTTGAAACTGCAAAATGAGTAATAGAGAGAAAATACACCTAGCAGAATGGTGAGATTCTTATAGAGATGGATGCCAGGAATTGAAGAGACTTGCTATTCGAATCCTTAGCTTAACTTGTAGCTCTTCTGGGTGTGAGCATAATTGGAATGCTTTAGAGATGGTAAGCAACTAAGTTTAATATAAATTACTTTTTTATTTTAAATTCACGTTAGTCTTGTTAAAAATTAGAAATTTAGATTATAGAATACTTATTAAGCTTTTGTTTTGATTAAGTTCATACAAAGAAAGGAAATATCTTAAACCAAAAGAAGACGAATGACTTAGTATTTGTTATGTGGATTTTGAAATTGAGAAGTAAGCAGACAAATAGAAATTCGTTTTTGACTTTGAAGATATCCATTCGGATTGATGAATGGATAATTGAAAAGAGGCAGGATGCTAATGTTGAAGAAGAAGATGAAAAGGTCCTTCAACCTATTCAAGTTGGTGATGGTGACACTAACAATATTCTTGATCCTAGTAATGAGATTGGTGAAGATAATTTGAACACTATGGATTTGGAATTAGATAACATTGAGTTGAAGATGTAGGTAATGGTGATGATTTACTTGAAGATGATGGTGGTGATTCTAGTGAGGATGGTGGTGACTTAGGTGATGGTGAAGATGATGGAGATAATGATGGTCGAGCATTTGAGGATCTTATGTTGAATTTTGTTCTCAAATTTGGATATTTTGGTTATGTTATGAATGAATTTTTTGAATCAAGAGTTTTAGACTTTAATTGTTACTTGACACTTAGATATTGATTTGAATATTTGGGAATGCTATATATGTTTTTTTTTTTACTTTTTTCTCACTTTATGATGCATTTTAAGTATTATTTATGATGACTATATTTTATAATATCTATTTATTAATGTATGTAAACTATTATGAGTTTACGAGTCGATTTTACCCCATCACGAGTTTAATTAAACTTGCAAGTTTGACAACCATGACTGCCACCACTTTAGAGCCTAAAGGTACTAATCATGCATTCTTCATGTTTCCCCACCCTTATGCCATAATACTAATTTCACCTTGTCCTTAGCTGCTATGACTACTAGGATATGTTTGAGTTTCTTTTCATCAAGATTGAAGATATACATGGTTAAAACTAATAAGGTTTGTGAATATGCATTGTGAGATTCTAGCTTGAACATAGATTTATCATAAACTAGTTGTACTACTTGTTAATTGATGCTGCTACGAACCATTTTGGATACATGACTGGCGTAGGCTAGGCCTTTGGAACCCTTTCCTACAAGCCTTAAACTGTTCTTAAAACGTGATAATGAATACAATTAAGTTTCAAAAATATGATTCATACACCATGTCATTTCAAAATAGATAATGTTTTGCAAAAATATACATCGTCTACAAACCAAATCACAATATTGAAAATCAAAAGATTAAGTATGATGTCTCAAAAATCAAGCCAAAATAAATATGATGCATGTCCCTATATAGAGATGCCATCCACCTTTAAAATAATTGCAAAAGCACCTGAATAGACAAGCATTCTACCAAAACAATCAACTACAATTGTTCCTCACTAGGAGGTGGTATTTGATGTCACTTGAAATATAAAAAAAAGGGAAACAAGAGAACGGTGATTCTAAAAGATGCAATTAATGGACAAAACTACCCAATGCTAGGTCAAACATATAAATAAGCAATTTAAATAACATGTATGTAATATTCTTGAGAAATATAAACATCAGAAACATAAATTAAATTTGTAAAACATACATTCACAGTTACCACTTAGACTCCTGTTGCTTTTATTTAAAAGAATGGATAAAGTATAAGTGCAAAAAGGTCTTGAATGCATAACATTCATCCAATGGTCACTCATTACTCCTCTAGGTAAAATTCATTTCACCAGGGTTCCAATAGGGTTTCTTGTCTCACTAGTATGCAAATCCTTTCCAACTGTTCTTAACGAGTGGTTGATGTGGGAATTTAGTTCACATGTTTTCTTAGCCTTAATTATTTTGTTTTAAAGTATTTTGTGCGTTCTTGGCTCATTTATTTAGAATTTCATTTGTCTTTTACATGTATTTAATTCTTAGGAATTTTGGATTTCTTCGAGGTGTTTAATTGTGGTTTTGGGTTGAAATTTAGCTGATGTGAAGAAGCATAATTTCGGTTAGGCTTAGAGAGTAAATTCAAGTTGGACTGGTTTAAGCAACCTAGAATATTGTATAGTTTTTGAGTCATAATTAAAGCAATAGACCTTGGTTTTAGGTGTTGTTTAGCTTGTTGGAAATATAAGAAGACGGCCTACAAATTTCATGTAGAGCCTAACCCATTTATTATGTTTTGAAGTCCAACATGTAGAAAACAGCAGAAGCCTGAATTTGTCCAGGAATATAATTATGGCCTAGATCTTGTGTCGATTTTTAGCTTGTATCTATAGTTTTAGAAGTCAAAATTCAAAAAGCTAATGTATTGGAAAGCTGAGAAAGAGATATACAACTTTATGAAGGGTCCAATTCCAAAATATGTCATGTTGATGAACTAAACACAGTTGGATGTCAGCTGGCAAAATTAGCAGCTGCAGTACATTAAACAATGTCATTTAATGAACATCAGAGAAGAGTTCAAGCCAAAATCCAAAGGGCTGGGTGCTGCAAAGCCTATGAAAAGATTACAACAGCTTAAAAATCCTAGAATAGGGTATCATTGCACCCATAAGTTGAAGTCACAGCATCAAAATCGTCCTCTTGTGCCATTACAACTTCAATAAAGAAGGCCCCCTTGCACTAATTAATACGAAATATTTTAAGAGAAGATCATCATTGTCTGAATCAGAAAGCACTGTCTCGCGCTCGTCTCGTTGAATGGAAACAAAAGAGATATTTCATATTCTAATGAGAAAGCATTCTGAATCGGCATGAACAACAGCCCCCGTAGAAGCATCAACAGGAAGTTCAGCAATACAATGGAAGCCAAATAATAAGTAAGAATTGGCTTCGAACGGAAGGAATTTTCGAACGGTACAACCGGGGGAGCCTGCCTAGCAAAGCGTGGAAAGACTACTTAAACGACAAAAATAAAGAAGAGGAATCTAAGGCTTGGTGTTGTAGTGCCCATTGCTTGAGGCCACGGCCCCCGTGCACTAACTGACATAAATACAGTCAATCCATCAGAAGAAAAATGGGTGACTTTGGATACACATAGCAGCTAAGACGTGAAGAGGAGAACTGTGTGCTGTGATTTGGATGAATAAAGCTGCGAATCTAAGAGAGGAAAAGCTCATGGTTTATGCAAAAAGGAGTTTCTTCTTCATAGTTTTAGTCATGAGTAAATAATTTTCTTGTTCTAGGGCTTGGGATGTAGTCATTGAATTCTTGATATGAGTTGAGTTTGGTTGTTTGGGATATTATTATCTAGTTGCAATATGATGAATTTGTTTTTAATGCTTGTAACTAACTAGCCATTATTTATTTATTTAAGGTATTGAATGAAGGAACAAAAGTTGAAATTCAATATTAGTTGGTGGATTCATTAAACTTCGGCAGTGTAATATAGAAATAAATGCACACTACTATGACTTAGACCTAGGGTTCGATTATTCTTAATGAATTTATGTTAACCTCTATGATCATGAAAGTAGACATAGGATTAATATAGGTATAGGTGTTAGACATTGAAAGATGATATCACATAACATAGTGAACTCAGTTATTGCAATTAGGATAATAGTAACAACATAACCAGGTTTAATGTCAATGAAAGAACTTAATTGATGAACCCCATCCCTATATCCTTTGTCACCTAATTTTTTTTACAAATCTAGTTAGTTATATTTTGTGTTGCCATTTTAATTACAATTCAAAAAATTGGGATTGTCCATATAATATAGGAAGTTTTACATTTTGGTACTTGAACTTTTTTCTTGTGGATACAATACTCGTTTTGCCCTATTCTATTTGCCATGACCCATGTACTTGTGGTAAGTTCTAAAGGCATAAGTGGTCTTTTCCAGCCATGGTTGGTTTCTACTCTGGCTGCTTTTCCATCTCGGAATATCCATTGGGTGGCATAAGTTCCTTTCCAGGTTGTAATGTGCCCTCAAGCAGTAGTGCAAGTGCATGAACAGAGCTTAGGTGCACCCAAGGAATTTCTACCTAAGGATGTGATGTGCCACCATAAAAACCAAGTTCTCCATGAAATATATTCAATAACTGATATGCATATGTAAAGTTCTCAATTCTTTGTGCTCGTCGTAAATCAATGTCATAACATAAAGCAACAATGTTACCATTTCCAATATCATTACATTCTTTGAAAATTCCAAGATTTACAGGGCTCATGTTTTATTTTACTGCTATAAAAGTTAAATTTCACGCTGGTAACATACTTCAAATTCAAGATACAAATGAAATGAGCCGTTGAACACATTTATCAACACATTATAAAACCAAAACCGATTTCAAGAGGGTATATCAAGTTTCAAACCAAGCTTTCCATAAAGTTAGCAAATATCCAAGAAAGTAGTACAAACATAATTTATCTTTACTTGAAAGACTCTTAGAGAGAAACAAGGATACATGTTCCTAATATTCAAAGACTTTGCATAAAAACTATCATTTTAACAAAAAATGGAAAGTTCAAGAATAGGTTCATAATGATATGCAAAATTTTCCTTTACTAAGGCAAGTCCTAACATCATAAACAACACTTAAATATGACTTACAAACATAATATCAGTCTAGAAAAGGAAGTTAGGTTACCTCACATGTTTGGTACTAGCTAAAGTACCCAAAAAAAACCCTAAAAGCCAAACTACAAATACCAAAGCTGAAACTTATAGGAAAAAACCTTTATCAAGATCTAAATAACTATTTTGGAACCTCTTATAACCTTTAAATCAAAGGACTGAGGCATTGGAGAATTTGGATATTTCTTAGGAAATCTAAAAATGCTAAGAATCAAAGACGACACTACCACTTTGCTCAAATTAAAAAAAATCCCTACTAAGATGTCCAAAAAAGTAATTTAAAGCCTCCCTCATCACCTTAAAGCAAGATAATCACCAAAACCTGACTTATAGACAAATCCATCAATGAAACCTTGAAAAAAAGTGGTTTAGAGGAGAAAGAACCTTAGGAAATTAAGGAAAACCAAAGGGATGAAGTAATCTTACACTAAACAACTTCAATAAACTCTTCCTCAAGCCAAAGAACTAGAAAAAATGGAAAATTCAAATTTTATAATTTTCCAAAAATAAGCTACATAGGCTCAATGAACTTTAGGTAGGTTTGGTCGATCAGGCCTTATGGTGCGATTGATCGAATTATTCAAGAGTGACCAGAACTGTACCTTTAACCTTCCTTTGGGTTATACTACTATTCCCCTACTTGTTCAACAAATTCACCTAGTCCATACATAACTCTAAGTGTGAGATTTGTGCACAAATAAAAACTTAAGAGAAAAGTTTCAAGAAAATTCCAAGTGTTATAATTATCCCCCTAAATAAAATTCGTCCTCAAATGTTAGAAAGTTCAAACACTTACTGAATAGGTGAGGGTACTACTGCTTCATGGCGAACTCTAATTCCCATGCCGCGTCTTGTACCATGTGGAGTTCCCATAAAAATTTAACAAACGGCACCTTTTTCAACCTCAACTTACGCACTTGTCTACTTAGAATTGCCATTGGTTGCTCCTCAAAGGTCACTTATGGGCTAACATGAACTAATTACTCCTTGAATAGATGAGATTCATTCAGTAAGTATTTCCTTGGGCATAAAAACATGGAACATTAGAATAACTTCCTCCAAATCCCAGGTAAGGCTAACTAGTAGCTACTTTCCCTACAAGCTTGGAAATCTCAAAAGGCACCAAGTACCAGGGTCTTAGCTTTCCCTTTTACTTGATTTCATAATACCTTGTAGGCAAAATCTTTAAAAATACTATATTATTGACCTAAAATTATAGCTTTCTCCTCTATTTGTCAATATATTCCTTTTGTTTACTTTAAGCTACTAATAATTTCTCCTTGATCATCTTTAATTTCTTAATGGCATCTTGAATCAAATTCAACCCCTCAAGCTTGGTCTCTTTTACCTTAAAGCATCCAATAAGAGATCAACACCTATGACCACAAAGGATTTGAATGGAGCCATACCGATACTAGGTTGGTAACATTATTGTAGGTAAATTCAACTAAAAGAAAGTATATATCCCAAGAGCATTCAAACTCCGAGCCCTAAGCATATCTTCCAAAATCTAGATGGTCGCTTTGACTGCCTATTGATCTGCAAATGGAAAGCTGTACTAAACTTTAGCCAAGATCCCAAGGACTCCTAAAATGATTTCTAGAACGTAGCGGTGAATTAGGTGCCTCCATATGAAATAATTGCAAATAAAACTTCATCTATGGTTAGTTAGGAATATTGTGATGATGAGCAAGTGGTCTTAACTAGTAAGAAATGAGCCGATTTAGTCAAGCGGTCCACAATCACCCATATGGCATCATAAAATTTTGGTGTCCTAGGTAGCCCTGTAACTAAATTGATGGTAAACTCACACATATTTTCACTGAGGTATTTCAAGAGGCTGGAACAATCCTTTAGGTTTTTGGTGTTCTATATTTACTTGCTAATAAGTAAAGCACTTAGATACATACTATGCCATATCCTTCTTCATGCCATTCCACCAATAAAATTGTTTTAGGTCTTGGTACATCATGTTGATGCCTAGATGGAGGGTATAAGATGAAAATGGGGCTCTCTCTAACAATTCTCTTTTCAACCCCTCTGACTCTAGAACCTACAACCTATTCTGAAACCTCATTCTACCTTGCTTATCTACAGTTTTCTTTGGTTTCTATCTTCCCTTTCTCAAGTAACTTTGCAGATACCGAGTTTGAGACTCTCTAATGCGCTTTACTGAGGGAGACATAACCTACACATGAGCTAAGAAAATGCCATAATCAGATATTTTGCATTGAATACCTGAGGTGTTAGGAATAGGTTATGCTGGAAAGCAAGTTGTATTCCCCAATTCAATGTAAATACATTTTGATATTAATAAATAAAGTTTATTTATGTTAGCTTTATTTTCTAGCTATTAAGGTTCCTAGAGTCTAATCAACCAAGATACATTTGCATAAGAGTTACTCAAAAATGATATATGCATTTTTGAATGAATCTAAAACGATATTCATAATCACTAAATAGAGTCGATCAATCTATTAAACTAAGACCGTAGCCAGACTACCTTTTTAGAAATAATGAGATTCTTTTCTTAGGAAATGATGAATCTCAAATCATTTTAGTAGTAGACTTCAGGTAATGACACTATTAAATGAACTGGAATCAAGTGAAATATCAAGTTCAAGTTAATGCTATTACTTTGAACTTGAACTCACACATATTGCATTTGCTAGTGGCAGAACCAAAATCCTGATGGATTATGGACTCGTGCTCATGACGGTTGTGATTTTTTATATACTATGGGGGCAACCATTGTGTGACATTAGTCAAGACTTCATATGTTAGGATTATAGTGGGAGTAAACATCTAGGAACATAAATCCAGGAAATGAAATTTGTAGCATTACATCACTTCTGGCTATTTTAAGAAGACAAGTGGCATATTTAGGCTTAGTTAAATGATGAATGAATGAGCTACTCATCATTTTTAGATTATTTTAGAAAAGTTCTAAAAGATTATTTGGTCACTTATTTGATGAACTCTAAGACCAAGGGACAAAATTAACGCAATGGATAAAATGATAATTTTACCTTGTGTTAATGGATAGTTACGAGGGTTCACAAACACTAAGTTTGTAATTTAAACAAATCAATGTTTAACATTAACTTCTTGTAATTTTAAGAATTTTCAAGATTGCAATCATGAGTTTTTTTGGTGAAGTAACTTCATGATTAATAAACTTGAATTATCTTAATGAGAATGAAATAATCCCAAGTTTATTAGAGCTTGAAATTCCTATGTCCAAAGGGATTTCCCACATAACTTTGGAGAATTCAATACACATTAAATTGGAATAAATTTAAGATAAAATTAATTAATAGCATTTTAGTTTATGTTTTAATTAAGACAATAGTTCTCTTAATTTAGATAGAATAATTATTTTAAGACAGTAGTTGTCTTAGTACATTTTTGTATGTCTTAAAAGAGATAAAAGTTGTCTTAGTTTTGGAAAAACAAATTTTAGCATAAATATTGTCCTAAGTATGCTTGAGAATGTGAGAAACTTTTTGATTATTAAAGTGACAAAAATAATTATTATATTAGTTATCTAAATTAAACAAATTTTGTTTTAACTAGACAATATAATTTTAAGATAAATGTTGTTTTAAATAAGATAAATGTTGTCTCAATCTAAACAACAGTTATCTTAAGTAATTATTTTTATTAGACTACTTGAAATTAATATTTGAAATGTTAAAATTAATTTATTTATAAAAGTTGGTAAAAATAAAATTAAATCCCCATTTACTTAGGAATTTCGGCTAACACTTTTTTATTTTAGATAAAGATTTGATTTACTTGAATTAAATTAAATTAATCATAGTAGCTAAAGTTTGAAACATTCAAACTTAAGATAAGCACATCAAATTTCCATGAGTGGATGACCAAGTAGGGAGATAATGGTTTGAAATGTTAAAACCTATATTTGCCTAATTATCCTAATTAACTAAAGTAAATAAAAGTTGAAAACTAAAAGAGTTTTAATTTTCAAGAAAACATACTTTCACTAGAAGATTAACTAGATTAACTCAGTCAAAGGGAATTTAATAAAATAAAATTCATTTATTTGAATTTTTATTCAAGTATGACCAATTAAAAGGTTCCACCATATTTTATTTAATTATTAAATATAATATGTTATTATCAAAATTAATAATATGATTATTAATTGATATAATTTTAGATAATATGATTATCTAATAATCCTAAGTAGGCGTGAGGCTCTCCATCCTTTTGGGGTTGTTTATTTTTTGAATACACTCATGTGACCTGGGGTTAGGTAATTATATATATCACTTAACCCTTTCCCTCACCTAGTTGTCCAAGCATCTTTGAGAGAAAAAAATTCCCTAGTGGCCATGAACTTTAAGAGAAAGAGAGAAACACATTTTGACTTCTTGCTTGAGTGACCGTGAGCTTGCTTGGGAGGAAAAATAGAAGTGTGAGCCGTAAGCTTGTGAGAAAACACGAGTGGCCGCGTGGTTCTTTAAGTGTTAAAATTTTGTTCTTCATGCTATACTACAAGGAATAAAGGGGAAGGCTTTCTATTTTAATTTTGAAAGCTATCAATTATTTTTGTTTTCATCTTTTGTTTTATTCTAATCACTAAACCTATTCATCGTAGATTGTGTGAATTAGTGCTTCCCAAAGAATAGGTAGTAAGTGTGTTCAGTAGGGAAACAAATTGCAAGATTAAAGTGACTACAAGAGGTATGTAAAACTCATATATATTTTACTTCTCTCTCCAGCCATGATTTGTTTGCTTGGTGTTTTGTTTCAGCCAATTTTTAAGTATGCAATGTTTTAAAAATTTTAAAAACTATCCTTGTATCGTAAAAACCTAGGGGTAACAACTAGATCCAGCACCTTTAACTTCTACAACTCCCAAGTCAACCACCTCTTACTCATGGAAACATGTGCCACGCTTCCTACTTAAAGCATTTGCCACGACATTTGCTTTCTTGGGATGAAATAGATGTTGCAATCATAATCATTCACTAGCTCTATCAATATTCTTTGTCTCAAGTTTAAATCCCTATGATCGAAGATATATTTTAGGCTCTTGTGATTGGTATGGATCTGACATGTGTCATTGTATGAATAATGCCTTCATATCTTTAGAATAAACACCATTGCTGCCCTCTCTAAATCATGTGTGGAATAGTTCATCTCATGCTTCTTCAATTGGTGGGAAGCATAACCTATCAGTCGCCCAAGTTGTATCAGAACGCAACCTAAACTAATCCTTAATGCGTCATTGTTACTCAAAGGTAGAGAAAGCACGGGTAGTGGTTAAGCATCCTTCAGCTATTGAAAGCTAGCCTCGCACTCATCATTCCACTAGAATGTAACCTTTTTCTAGGTTAACTTAGTTGATAGAGCTGTAATGCAAGAGAAATCCTTCACAAAGCATTGGTAATATCCCGCCAAGCTTAAGAAATTGTGGATCTCAATCATTGAGCTCGGTCAGGGCTATTCCCTAACTACCTCTACTTTCTTGGGGTCCATTTTCACCCCTTTATGCCATATCACATGCCCAAAGAGGATCGCACTAGAAACCCATAACTCACACTTTGAAAACTTAGCACAAAGCTAATGATTACTCATGGTTTGCACTACAATATGACGATGCTTCTTATGCTTCTGCTCTAACATCGAATACATTAAGATGTCATCTATGAATACAATCAAAAACTAATCTAAAAAAGGCTTAAAAACTTTATTCATGAAGTCCATGAAAGTAGCAGGGGCATTAGTTAGCCATAAAGACATCACAAGAAACTTATAATGCCTGTAGCAAGTTCTAAAAGTGATATTGGGTACATCCCCTCCTTAATCTTCAACTAATGGTACCCTGATCGAAAATCAATCTTAGAAAAAAATTAGGCTCCTTGAAGCTAATCAAACAAGTTGTCTATTCGTGGAAGCAAATACTTTTCCTTGATTGTAAACTTATTTAACTGTTGGAAATCAATACACAACTTAAAGGATCCATCCTTCTTCTTAATGAATAGCACCAGTGCTCCTCAGGTGATGTACACAATCAAATGAACCCCTTATTTAAGAGGTCCTACAACTGGGCCTTTAACTCCACTAGAGTCATCCTATAAGGTGGAAAAGATATGCACTAAATTCTTAGCACAAGGTCAATAGCAAACTCAATATCTTTGGTAGAAGTCTAGGAAACTTTTTTGAAAAAAATATTTGAGAACTTGGACACAACAAAAAGCTACTCCAACTTCCTATCCTCTACTTACTTGCAGGACATATACACTAAAAACCCCTGAAATCCCTTCCTTAGAAGTCGGCTGGCTCCTATAGCTGAAATGAACCCTCATAGCACATAACTCCTATCCCCCTAAATTATGTCCTCGGTCTCATATGAGAACACCTACCTCACTGTCTTCCTAAAATAATCTACTATAGCTCGACGAGTCACCAACCAATCCATACCTAGAATAACATTGAAATCTTGCATTGGCAGCACTAAAATATACCACTAACTCAATCTTGGATTGACACTAAGTAAGTTCTAACTATGGAATCGATAGTCAAAACATCTCCCATGGGTATAGAAAATACTAAGGGTTCATCTAGCTCAATAATTGGCTGGGATATCTGAGTGAAGAAGGGAATAAACACAGTACCTGTGACCACCTCGTTCTTTGTAAAAATGTCCTGACAAGTTAAAGCAAACACCCATGCAACACCTCTCCAATATAAGTCTGGCTCCTATTTCTTGCACATTTCCTCTCCCCCGCCTACCTTGGGGGCAGTGGAAAAGGTCCTTATTTGCTAGTGTCTGTTTGTGGCCTAATACCTGACTAAACTGGCATCGTTACACCCAACATTACATTTCTAAAAAATTACACACCCTCAAAAATTGGCCCTATTGGCCACACTCATAACATAAGGTTATGGATGTATGGTAATGGCCGTAGTGTGCTCTCTTACAAGCTGTACAAGAAGGCACTGGCCTAGGTTTTAACTGCAGTGTTGATAGGACAATAACATGTGAACTAGTCCCAACCTTAGATATGGTTTCTACTTCCCTCAGCTTAAAAGTCCCCATGCAAGACTATTAGGGCTACCTTGAAGGTGGCAACCTGTTGCTCCTTTGTTGGGAAGAATCTTGGGATGAAGATCGACTAGCATTTTTTTTGCTTCTCTGACTTCTTTTTAGTCTCGGCCTATTCCTATGACTGACTCTGTAGGCATTATATTGGTACCATGTCTCCATCCTCTGAGTAACAATAATGGCCTGCTCAAGGCTAGTCTCCTTATATACATTGACTCCCATAAAAATGTTCCTCTTGAACCCCTGATTGTACCTCTTGATTGTTGCCTACAAAACTTACTAGAAGTGGATGGTAGTGATAATGAGAATATGGCAAAAACGAATATTGTATCCATAAAGAGGATATCTAAGTACCAAAATTATAAAACTTCCTATATTATTTAGGTAATCCAGATTTTCTAACTTTCAAATAAAATGATAATGCAAAATATGATGAAATACTAATATGTAAAAATCGAGTGACAAAGGGTCCTAGGGCTGAGGCTCATCAATTGAATTCTTTTATTGACATTAAACCTGGTTGTGTTGTTACTATTATCCTAATTGCAATGACTGAGTTCCCAATGTTATGTGATATCCTCTTTCAAGGTATAACATCTATACCTATATTAATCCTACATCTACTTTCGTGATCATAGATGTAAACATATGTATATTAAGAACAATGGAACCCTAGGTCTAAGTCACAGTGGTGTGCATTTATTTCTAAACAACACTACCTAAGTTTAATGAATTCACCAACTAATATTGAATTTCAACTTTCATTCCATCATTCAATACCTTGAATAAACAATTAATGGCCAGTCAATCGTAAGCATTAAAAATAAATTCATTAAATTGCAACAAGAAAATATTATTCAAACAAACGAATTCAACTCATGTCAATGATGGATCTAGTTTTTTAACCTAAGTGTTTACAGTACAAGCATGGATTTTAAAACATTCAAGCTTGCAAACAGTCGAAAACAAAACACATAAGCAAATAACTCACGGCTAGAATGAGAAGTAAAATAGATAAGAATTTTACATGCCTCTTGAAGTCACTTTAATCTTGAATTCTTTGAACTTTTCAAAGGAATCACTCTTGTTGTGCATTAGATTTAACACCATATTATGACTAGTCATCAATGAAGATTATGAAATAAATATCAGCTCCTCTAGCTTGAATGTTCATTGGTCTACACACATCTATATGTGCCAAGTCTATAACATCCAGTATCCTATTACCCTTTACTTTAAAGGATGATTTGGTCATTTTAACTTCAATACAGAATTCACAGATTGGTAAAGAACACTTTATTAAGTCTGGTAGAGTAACAAACTTTACTGGTTTACTTAGTCTATTTTGATTAATATGACTTAATTGCAGATGCCATAGATAATTTTTATCTATGCTAGATTCCTTGATTCTTTTAGACTTAGGTGAATTTGTTTCTGGAATGTTTGTAGTCTAATTGATTGGTTTTATATAATGTAAATTATTCCTAGTAATTCTAGAATAATTTAAAATTTCATTCATAGAAATGGTAATATCATTACCAAAAGAAATAGAACATCCATAATTTATTAAACAAAAGACAAAATCAAATTTTTGCAGAGTCTAAGAATAAATTAAATATGATGTAAAACTAATGGCTTGTTATTAACATATGCAAGGTAATGGCTCTCACTGCTCGAGCTGAGACTAGTGCGCCATTTGCCATCCTCATCTGGAATTGACCATCCATCAACTTTCTCTTTATCTGGAACCCCTGCAAAGAATTACAAACATGGTTAGTGGCTCCAGAATCTACTATCCAAGTATTAGTAGAATCATCCACTAAAAAGGCTTCTAACATGTTTAGAAAACCTGTACCTTATTTTTCACAACGTGACGGATGGCCGAAATGCAGAGATTTTATAATAATGAAGTTGCCACCAATTAATTAGGAGGATAATTGAAATCCTCTAAGAAAACCAAAAAAACTAGCATTCGAAACCAGAGGAAAGGTTTAGGAGTCAAATTACGTGTGAGGAAGGTGTTAGGCACCTCACAGCGTCCATCCCTAAGGATGGTTACCCTTAATTATTTGTACTTTAATTTTATTATATTTTAATTATATTAATTTCCCCTTTTATTATTGCAATAAAAAAAGGACGAAAGATAAAAACCGGACCTGACTTACTGTGTAAGGCCTACGTACCCCAATGGGGATCAAGGTCCACATAGTTCGATAGTATTTTAGAAATGCACCTAGGGCGAATAATATTTTAGTTTGACAAGATAATGTGAGAGAATAAATCTCTACCTAAAATCTTTAGGTGATTAGGACAGTGTGAGAGGTTGAACCTCTACTCAATGCCTAGAGATGAAATGAGATAATATAAAAAAATAAATCTTCATATAAAACTTAAGACAATATGAGAAAATAAATTTTCACATATTATTTATGAAGAATTAAGCCTATAAGGAAAATAAATTTTCACATATAGCCTAACCATTATAGGAGAATAGTTCTCCATATAATATTGAGAAATACATAAGCCAATGACCCTTGGAATCACTACTTGATGATAGTTTATTTCCAGGTTAACGCTTGATTTTCGAAAGCTTTTGAGGCCGAAATAAAAATTTTTAAAAACGTTAGGGGCAAAAATAAGAGTTAAAAATATGGGGCCAAATTGAAACTCCTAAAACTTTAATGTTAAAATACCTTTTATAGAAGTCTAGATGCCAAAAATTTCTTGAGCCATAACCGGATTTCTAAAACTGTACAGGTTGAAGAGTGAAACTTTATAGAGTATTTTATGTGAAATATTTTATATTTATATTTTTTTTAACCTCCTTTTTTGTTTAAATAAGAATAAATTCGGATGAAACCTAGTTCCTAGTTTTTAAACCGCAAATTTTGTTGTAGCCATCTTTAAGCCTAGATGGATTAAGTGGGTCCATTTTCCAATACATACTTACGTCAGTTCCAACACATTTGCCATACTTCTTTTGTTTTCTTCCTTTAGCTTTCTTAAAAGAAATTTCAGTCAGAGAGGAGTTAGGATATTGTATTGTCACATTCTATTTATACTTATATTAATTTTAAGCTTCCCAAGCCCTCGGTATTTCCAGTAAGAGGTGGTGGAGTTTTTTTTTTTAATTTTGAAATTTCCAATGTCCTTTGGGAATAAAACCCAAAGGCCATTTAAAACTAAAAAATTGTAGCCACAATCTTTGTAAGGTTTGAGTTCCATGCCCCCTTCCAGCAACAATATCAGAAAAAAAAACAGCACACTTCTTATGTAATTAAAAAAACAGTAGCAATATCAGAAAAAAAAAACAGCTCATGCCTTACATAATTAAAAAAAACAGTAGCAATATAACAGAAAAAAATAGCAGTATGCCTTTAGTTTTAAAAAAACCAGCAGGAACTTATATAAAAAAAAAAATAACACATGCCTTTACTTGAAAAACCAGCAGCAACAGAAAAAAAAACAGCACACTTCTTTAATTAAAAAAAACCAGTAAGAACTTGTCAACAAAAAACAGCAAGAATATCCTATGACAGAAAAAACAGCAGTAACATACCTTATGACAGAAAAACAGCAGCAGAAAAAAAAACAGAAAACAATAGCAAAACAACAGAAAACTAAACAGCAGAAAATAGCAGCAGGAAAAAGAAAAAAAAAAGGGAATAGCAGCATTTGTTCTGAACAACACTAGACTAATGGTGATAAGTCATATACTAACTGACACCGCACTACAAAAACCACCAGGGATTCAGAATATATGCTTGATGTCCCATTTAATCTACCACATTTAATTCCAAGGGACTAAACCCCATGAATCCATCCGACTGTTACATTTACTCAAAACAAAGAAAACTCACCAAAGGTGATACCATGCTAAAGAAGCGTAACATGCCTAAACCACCCATCATTGCACTTCGGACATCATAACAAACTCATACTCTTCCCTTAACCCAACTTGCCCTCATCCTAAATAACAACCCTCAGTTTATCAGAATGAAACTACAGATTCGACCTTGAATCCTAACCGAAACTATTCCTTAAAGCAAATTGGATCCAAAGGGCACAGTAAAGCAAAACGAACTTAGACCGAAATACAAGTAGAAATGCAACCTATTAACATGTAAACCCAATGCTACCTTTCAAACGGAACAACATCATTATCAAAACCACACACAACATGTTTTCCGGAATTCCAACAACCAAGACAACAACCATAAATTAAAACCCACATATGCTGACCAGACAAATACTAAAAGCGAATATGTTATTGAAACAGAGATCGAAACAACACATAGCTATTACACAGCAATAAAACTTATTCTGATTTCTCACAATTAAGCCACATATTACAAATAGTCTTTACTGACAAACCATTTAACCAGAAATTACCTCCTACTTTATTTTAACTAATAAGAACCAACCAGAACATGTTCCATAATAAACTAACCATATCCTATTCCAAAAACAGAGTCAATTCCCAGCAAGCTCTATGAACAACAAATGTCTAAAAATAAAAGAATATCTTGCCTTATAAAGCTTCTCCTAATGCTTTCTTCTTGACTGTCCTTCTTCCTTCTACTCCTTAACCTCTGAATTTGCTCTCTGTTTTTCTGTCTTCTCCTTCGGTTTTCTTTCTTCTGTTTTTTCCTCAATTCTTAGCTTCCTCATCACTCCCTTTCCTCTCAGTATTTATAGGCAAATTACCGAGCACGTGCTGTCTAATCCATTCTCATTCCCTCTGAACAAATCAGTCATCCTCATATTCTCACTGCATAAACATCCTGAGTTGGAGATTAGGTGGATAAATCCTCCGAGAATGCAACAAAAGACAACCCAGGAACTTCTACAGATCATCAAACGTGGATGAATCCCAAAATACCAGGGGGCTCTGAATAATCGCGAATGGTGAAAGGTGCACCTCGAAACCAACAACAGATCTCCAGGAAGAAAAAAAATTAGATGAAATCTGAACATTAAATGGAAGAAGAAAAAACAAACCTACCCCACTGTAGCAGAAATGACTGAGACGGGATGAGGTGGCTGAGGTGAGCTGGATCACGGGTGGAACCAAGCAACCTACCGAAACTCTGAGCTTCTGGAGCAGAGGAAAAACTGGGGTTTCAAGGGACAAGGGTAGAAAAATAAAGAACCCATAATCTGTGGGTTAAAGAGGAAGAAGAGACAGAGAGAAAAAAAATTATATATATATATGAGGAGAGGAGAAATATGATAGAGCCATACATAGAGCATTCCATATTCATAAAGCGGAAAACAGCTGGGGCAAGTGAGGTAAAAAATAATCATGAAAAGAGGGGAGACGTGAATGAAATGAAAGAAATATGGATTAGGTAGTATGAAGGAAGAGGACATGGCCACAAATAAATAAATATATATATTTATATATATGTATATTATTATTTTTTTATGATAATTTTTTTTTGTATTTTATATTTTTTTTGTATTTATATTTATTTTTTTAGTAAAATAAAATATCTTATTTTATATATTTTTATATTTATTATTATTATTTTTTATTTTTTATATTTTCTTTCAATTTTTATTTTTTTTAAAAAAATAAACATCAATAAATAAAAAAATATAAAAAAATTATCATATATTTGTGGACCCCACCTTTTCTCTTCAGGTCCTCTTCCTTCATACCACCTAATCCATACCTCACTTGCCCCAGCTGTTTTCCGCTTTGCGAATCTAGAATGCTTTATGTATGGCTCTGTCATATTTCTCCTCTCCTCTTCTATATATATATATATATTTTTTTTTTTCTTTATCTCTTCTTCCTCTTTAACCCACAGATTTTGGGTTCTTTATTTTTCTACCCTTGTCCCTTGAAGCCCCAGTTTTTCCTCTCCAGAAGCTCAGAGTTTCGGTAGGTTGCTTGGTTCCATCCGTGATCCAGCTCACCTCAGCCACCTCATCCCGTCTCAATCATTTCTGCTACAGTGGGGTAGGTTTGTTTTATCTTCTTCCATTTAATGTTCAGATTTCATCTAATATTTTTTTTCTTCCTGGAGATCTGTTGTTGGTTTCGAGGTGCACCTTTCACCGTTCGCGATTATTCAGAGCCCCTTAGCGTTTTGGGATTCATCCACATTTGATGATTTGTAGAAGTTCCTGGGTTGTCTTTTGCTGGATTCTCGGAGGATTTATCCACCTAATCTCCAACTCAGGATGTTTATG
>JASKGM010027369.1:0-27020 GCA_034509205.1 Ceratonia siliqua | reverse complement strand
AGAATAAAGCAGTATGGAGAAATATATATAGTTCAACATTATATCTTGCAGTAAGTTAGCTCTCTTCAATTTAGCAGATTACCTGCCACCATAATGACTGGGATTAGAAGTCTTATTGTCGTTGATGTCTTTCTTTAACACTTCAGCAAACTTATGAGAAAGCATATCAGAAAGAACCCCAGTTACATTTACAAAATCAAGATCACCAAGATTCATTCTCATAGCAAATACATGTTTCAAAGCTTCAATTTATCTATGGATCCCAAGGGAGCCAGAAAGAACTGAAGGGAGATCATATTGAGCTAGAATGTTCAGCATCTATGACAGAAGATGGGATTTAGCTAAATCATTTGCAAATTTTTCAAAGACATGACTGAATCCAAGTTCGAAACCTATAACCACGTGATTCTTCAAATTTTTCCCCACCAAAAACCACCTACCACAGAAACCCATCAACACGTTCCAGGAAAATGGCTTTATATTTTTCATTTTTATGTTCTGAAATCTAGTGTGACACAGGTAAATGGTTTGCTTGGATTAATGATATCATCCCAAGTTATACTAACAGGCTCCAAATGCACTTTAATCAACAAGTGTCTTTACACACCGTGCAATATGCATGGGTTAAAATTGATACTCCCAGTCACCACAAATTGTTTCAAGCTTTTTTATTTACAAACATAGAGAATAGGTATTCAACAAACAACATATCACAAATAGTAAAACTAACATCTCAAGTAAAAAATAATACACCACAAATGCTTAAATGCACTAACACCTTTCTTTTTTGAGGAACTTATTCAAGATTTATACTTCTTGTACTTTTGTAAGTGAAAACTGTAAGCAATTCTAATCAGTATAAATATCTTAATACAAGCATTCAGAGCTTCTACCTCCATCGCAGGTTTTTGTAATCCTTGGGTTTCCCAGGAACCTATGACACTAATTCTAACATAAATTAATGTAGAGGATTCAATACACTAACCAAATTAAATATGTATGATCAAAGGGTAAGCTTTGTGTCTACCTTATTTACACATTATAGCTTCCTTTGGCAATTATCATCATTCAAATCATATAACAAACAAAGATGAACGATATTAAGTGATTTGATGAAATGGGATTTTGTCAACAGATCGCATTTCATTACTTTATGATTGATCCAATGACAGAATCCTTATGGTATGAGAAAAATATAGATCTAATTTATCTAATTTATCATTATATAATTTTAATTATATAATGATAAGAGGGTTCAGAGAACTAGAATCAGCTAGAAGAAGAGGTTCATAGATACCTGAATACAGACTTCATCCAAGTCATGGCCAAAGCGAATAACCACCACACGTTCTTCCTCGGTGAGAATAGCCTGATTGACGGCCCACCCAGAGTGCACGTGAGGACGACATTCCTTTCGTCTGGGCTCTTCTGATTTCCCTCTATCTATATCCATATATCACATAGCTTTTTGGCTTTTTGTGAACTTATCAAAGTGCAGACTTTATATGAAGGTGCCACTACCATGTCCGGCAGGTGCTCCCAAGAGATCGACTGATGTAGCATCTTGCAATTGGGAGAGAACTTGTAGAAGGAAAGAAGAAATTTGAGAGAGAACGGATGGACGAGCGCGGGAGGAAAGAAGAAATGAGGGAAAAAGAATTGAAAATTTTCAGAGAAATTTTTTTTTAAATGGTGGATGATGTGGTAAGATCTGGGTCATTCCGGCTGTTCAAATATTTGGATGACTCATATGTGAAGAAAAGTCCTAACCTTTTCTCAGAAGAAAAGGTTGGGATCTCAATCCCAATAGGATAGCACGGCTATGGCAGACACTTCCACATGATTTAAAATTAATGCTTACTTAACTCATAATTCAATATAAAATTAGGAGCATGCGCTTGTCTTCTAACCTAAACTATACTATAATGGAGACTCCGACCTCATACTCTATCCATTTTCTAGCTCTTGTTAATAACTTGACATATTACATTATATGCATATATAGTAAATATTTATTTGTTACCTTGTATTCTTATTATTTTATTTTTTAAACAATAAATCTTGAATCTTGAATCCTAATTAATTTTATAGATCTTAAAAATTTAAATTCTAAATCTTAAATCTCAAATCCTAAATTCTAAACTTTAAATCTTAAAACCCAAGCCAATTTGGGGTGTGCCCCTATGATCGCTTGGGAAGAGACATAGTGTCAGTTGACGCTTAAGTTGGCTCGAGGATACCCTTATCATGCAAAAAAAAAAAATTTATATTAAACAATATTGGAAGTTTATGGTTTAGCATTATAGGATGGTTTAGTGTTTTTAGATTTCAAGGTTTAAAATTTTTAGGATTTTTAGAGTTTATATTAAACAATATTGGAAGTAGTTTAGCATTTTCTCCTGTTGACATATTATATCATATGCACATATAGTAAATATTTATTTGTTAAGTTAGCACATGAGTAATTTTATCTCAATGATTTCACTCTATATATTTTAAAAATTTATAATTGTATATATTCTTATTATTTTATTTTTTTAAACAATAAATCCGAATTAAATCTTGAATCCTAATTAATTTTATAAATCATAAAACTTTAATTTCTAAACCATAAACCCTAAGCTCTAAAAATTAAATCCTAAACCTTTGACTTGGAAACAAAAGTAGTCCAACTCTCAGATATTAGAGACATAAATACAAAGTGTTCCAAAAGCATGTTTTCAAATTACAGATAATGTTGGACTTAATTGGAAGAGAAAAAGACCAAAACTTTTCCAATTGGGTTTTAAGTAAGAAAATGAATCAACTTGTTTGATTAAAAGAATTGCCCAATTTTCAATTATTTGGAGTTGACTGGTCAACATTAATCAACACACAAATTAATAACTTATAAGACACCTATGAAATATAATTCAAATGACATTTTCTTTAACATTAAATATTAAGATAATTTTAAAATTGAGGGTTAAAATTCTCACTCCTATATTTTCTGTTGAATTTGTTCCGCCAATGAATGAGCAGCCACACCTTGAACTGAGATACAAATTAATTAAAATGGTTGCACATGAGGACAGCACATTTTAGAATCTTTTCGTTATTATCAAAAGTTTTATTTTATCCTTAATAGCCATTATATGGCAACTTTCAGCTGGCCATTCCAATCCTTTTTATTCACCCTATATAAGCATCAAACTCTTACACTTTACTTTTGGGGTCTCACCGGTACTCTCATTGTATCCGATGTGAATGCCAAGTTAGAAAAGAATTTGTTAGTTCAAATTGGGTTGAATATCTAAGAAGGGGAATTGAATTTCAAAACTTTTTGTGTAGGTAGAAAACTTTTCTTCAATGAGTAACTAGAAAAGTACGTTTTGATAGATATGAGAAGAATACTTGGTAACTTAAATGCTTAAACTGCTTGGTGTATAAGTTTTCAAATGATAAGTTCAAAAATAAGTTTCACCAAATTAAGGTTTTGAGTTAAACCAAGAGGTTAAACTTAGTGTCAAAGTAATTTAAGCAATGAAGTTAGAAAAATAAAATTTCTGCAAATGCAAATAATAAAGAGATAAGGGTAAGGGAGAATCACACCACGATGTATAGTGGTTTGGATCCAAAAATAATTCAACCATACGTCAATTCCTCAAGTACAAAGTAAGAAAATTTTTACTATATGATAATCACAAGTACATGTACAAACTACAGAACTTTTACAACCAAACACTGGTTAACCATTTCTCTCACTAAGTTTTTCCCACAAAAACCTAGCTAAACTCTAACATAGGCTCAAACTCCACCAACTTTTTACAGCCACCCTAGGCAACCTTACAACTACTAGGTTTTTCCTTACAAGAACCTAGTAAAACTCTAACATAGGCTCAAGCTTTATAAGCTTTTTACAACCACATGGGTTAACCTCAGAATCACTAGATTTTTCTCACAGGTAAATCTAGCAAACCTTTCATAGCAAGATAGGAATCTTTACAAGTATGTTGGATTCCCTCAAGATATTCTAAACCAGTATAGGCACAAAGGAGGGTTTATATCTCTCTAGTATAAGCTCAAGAAGACATCATTTGAATATTTATTCTCTTTTCTTCTTCACGGCCAACTTACCAATAATGTTTGAGAGTTGCTATTTATAGTTGGGGATGTAAACATTGTGTTTCACTAGCCGTTGGAGTGTATGATTACTCTATAGAGAGCTCCATATCCGTTGAATTCTTTGACTATACAATTGAGAGCTTCATAGCTGTTGATGTATTATGGCAGAGAGCTTTCTCTTTTCTTTAAGTTTAAATCTTCCATTTTTGAAGTTTTTAGGTCTGCTTCTAGGTGGTTTGCAGCCTTCAATAACACTGATTTTCTTCACCTGTAGGAGTTAGCTTTTTGACAGAGAAGTTTTCTTTTCATGGCCGGATCATTTCAAATAAAATATTTATAAATACATTTTTCAAGAAATGCTTTTTCAAAAGTAGTATAAAATATGTATATCTTTCTGCACAATATCAGAACCTTCTATTTTGATTAGTATTACTTTTGGACCTTTTTCATTCACACGAGTGCTCTGCCTTATGTATAATATTTTATTGTTCCAGTTATGCATGCTCGTTTCTCTTTACTTCAAAGTACTTTGTTACTTGCTCATTCAAGTAATAAACTTTTGATCTTTGCTTAGTCAAGTAACCTTGTTCTTATGGTTTCTCTTTTTCACTTGAACATTTTAAACTTAATTAGTTGGCTCATCAAAAGTATTTTGCATATGATATTTTCTCAATAATATCTCCTTATTTAATGATGATGACAACTAAATTAAAAATATGCAATATTATCAAGTAAAAATAAAGTATTTTATTGTTCCAGTTATGCATGCTCGTTTCTCTTTACTTCAAAGTACTTTGTTACTTGCTCATTCAAGTAATAAACTTTTGATCTTTGCTTAGTCAAGTAACCTTGTTCTTATGGTTTCTCTTTTTCACTTGAACATTTTAAACTTAATTAGTTGGCTCATCAAAAGTATTTTGCATATGATATTTTCTCAATAATATCTCCTTATTTAATGATGATGACAACTAAATTAAAAATATGCAATATTATCAAGTAAAAATAAAGTTTCACAGAGTAAGCTATAGAGTTTCATAATACTTCCCTAATAGTATGGTGTTAGCTCCTTGAGAAAGTCCCCATAAGTTTTTGCATGGTTTCTTGATAAACTGCCCCTTGGTTAGTGCACTAACTTCAGGTTGCTCATTTCAATAGATTAGGTTGCTCAAAGTACAAATGAATGTAATACTTCTTTATACATGAGCAATTATGATGAAACATTATGCATGCTTGAAGTACTGTTAGGCATATAATTGCACATATAATTGCAAATTTTACCACTTCTCCCTCTTTAGCAGAATAAAAAATAGTTAGGGAGAAATGGAGTCCATAGCAACCATAAGCAGCAATAGGATATATATAGATAAACATCATCCATGTCAAACATAATATACATAATAGTCTTGAACATAACATAAAGGTTCCACACAGTAAATTAAAGGTTACATAAATATGTACACAACATAAAACCAAACAGAGCACACAAAAAAGTAACTTAAAGTATTAAGATCATAAGTTAGACATGCTAGGCTAGAGATGTATGATCAGGCTCTTGGGCTGGATCAATTGAAGGTTCAATGGCGTTAGATTGTGTGGCTTCAAAGTCAGGTTTTGTCTCAGGTTTCAAAACTAGCTCTTGCACATTAGGAGGTTTCTACACCTTTCTTTCTGCCGAAAGTTTGGATGGACAAGATCTTTGAATAGCCAAGAGCTGGTTTAATTTGTCTTTAATCTCAACCATTTCAAATTGGGTTTCTAGAGTATAATTCCTTAGTTCTAAGTTGAGTTCATTCACAACATTAGCTTGACTCTTTATCTTTGAATTCATTACTTCCATTGTATGTTCTTCTGGATCCATTTCCTTCATATTTTCTTTCCATTTATTTTTCATCATAGCATGATTCACTGGTTTCTTCTTTTGGACTTCTATTGGCTTTTCTTTTGGGACTTCCACTGTTATCTCCTTAGGGACTTCCATTGCTTTCTCCTTACCAACTTCTATTCCTTTTTTTTGGGGCTTCCATTCCGTTCTCCTTTGGAAATTCTATTGGTTTTTGGAGTGAGGAAAGACAAATTTTGTGAAGGGATTTTGGATTGAGGGTTTTAGAGAGAAGTAAATGATGAAGGTTGAGGATTGAAGATGAAAGGATGCAAATGGGAATGTAGAGAGAAAGAGGAGGAAAGTGGTTATAAGTATACTATATGCACTTTAATCTTAATTATTCTTGACAATTTTTAATATTTGATGTGATAGATGAGTAGTTAAGGAGATCAAATGTGTAGTTAGCGGCAATTACAATTTCCAAGACAATCATGGCATTTAACATAAATTTAAATTCAAAATATATCCAAAAATTTCAATGTGAACTTGGAAGAAGAAATAGCTGGCAAGTTCTAGTAAAGCAACGACTTGGTAGAAATTTTGGGCAACTAGACTCATTTGAGTAATTTAGCAATCATAATTATTTGAGTAATCAGACTTCCTTTTACATGGGATTAGATATTCCTATTTCTCTCATAATATTCATTAATTTGTCTTCACTAATGTTATAATGTGATGGCTAGTAAAAATACAGAGATTTTATAAAAATGAAGTCACCATTAATTAATTAGAAGGATAATTGGAATTCTTAAAAAAAATAAGCACTAGCTTTTGAAATCAAATGATGAATTCGGGAGTCTAAGTTCCCATTTGGATGCTGCTTTTCCATGGGGCAAGTAGCTTTTTTTAAAAGAAAAAGCCTTTTGTTTAAAGTAAGTATTTGTCAACTGCTTTTAGGTAAAAGTGATTTTTGCCCAAAAAAAGCTAAAAAACAGCTATTTTTATAAGCATATTTTTATAACTTTTAACTACAACCAATTTTGAATGGAAGACAGAGAAAATTTTAGTGTCAAAAATACTCCTACACTGTTAACATATTTCCATTCACGTCTATCCCATGTACAAATTTATTCATTTTGTTTATATTTTTAATAAAATTTAATAATAAATTTTATTTTAAAATTTATATTTATTAAAATAAAAATAAAAATAAGAATTATTAATAATATTTTATAATTTTAAATTTAATTTTAACAAAAATATTAATTTTTAAAATTTAAATACAACATAAAAAATACTTTTACATACATTTCTCAGTAATTTTATTTGTACAAAAGTGCTTCTACATTTTTACATCCAAACACCACAAATTTACCTTTTTTTACTAAAATCACTTCTACATAATTACATATAAACACTAAATATCTATTTTTTTTCAAATTAGTACTTCTATTTAAAGCAACTGATAAAAACCAAAAGCCCATTCAAACACCCCTTAATTATGTATGGGGAAGCTGTTAAGCTCCCCACAGCGTCCATCCCTAAGGATGATTATCCTAAATTGTTTGTGCTTAATTTTGATATATTTTAATTGTTTTGAATACACATTTTTTGTTAATGCGATACAAAAAGCATAAAGGATGAAAGAACCGAATCTGACTTACTGTGTAAGTGCCTACGTACTCCTAAGGGGATCAATGTTTATGTAGCTTGAGAGTGTTTTGAAAAGATTTTCTTAGGGAGAATAAATGATTGCTGCCCTAAGAAAGAAAGAACTGAACCTACCTTATTAGGTAAGTGCTTACGTACCCTGAGGGGATTAAGGTCCACGTATTTTGAAAGTGTTTTGTTTTGCCTAGGGAAGATATGATCTCATCCTTAAGGCAGAAGTGTTTTAGATAAAGAGGGGGCATAAATATCCACTCAAAATCTAGGGGTTAGGACAATGTGGAAGGTTAAACCTCCACTTAAAACTTATAGATGAAATAAGACAATATGAGAAAATAAACTTTCACATAAAGCTCACAATATGAGATAATAATTCTCCACATTTTATTTGAAAAAACAAGTCAATATAAGAGATTAAATCTTTATATAAAACTTGACATAATAAGAGAATAATTCTTTATATTATGTTTGCAAAAGAGATAGTGATCCTTGAAATCGCCTAAGAAGGATAATGAACCAAGTTGTATTTCATTAATTAGAGGCCTATTTTATCTTCCATTTGGGCTCTTGAAATCCCCTCAAACAAACAATTGGACCTTAACATTTGGTTTATGGGCCTTTGGAACCCAATTTCTAAGAAGACACTTGGTCCAAATTTTTTGAATTTTAAAAGGTTTCTTTAAAACTAAGTTTAATTTCCAAAAACTTCAATTCTTTTTCCAAGAAATTCTAGGTTTTAGCCAATGTTGAACTTGTAAAACAAAATCAATTCCTTTTCTATTTTAATAAAGCCTTTAAGGAATTTTGTTTGACGAAGCCTTTTCTTGATTCAAAATAATTTGAACTATGAAATATCTTGATAAAAATGGCCCTTTTGGAACCCAACTTTGAACTTCCATTTATGACTTATAAAAATAAATCCATTTTGGAGAAAAGACTTCATGAGAAACTTAGGCTTTGAAAACCCACTTAATTAAAATTCTACCTAAATGGAAAGTGTTTTAAATGAACCCAAGCTTGTAAAAAAATTTCTTCTTTTTGTAAGAAAATTTTTTCAAAGTTCATTTCCATAAGCCTTTGGGCCTTGCATTTATTTTATTAAAAGCCCTTGGAGCTTAAAGGTTTGACCTCTGATTTATTCTTGCAAGTAAAAGGACCAGAAATTAATAAAATGCCAACGCTCATACATTATGCAGAAGTGAAATAAATGCAAACACAAAATAGACCTAATAAACCATAGTGAAGGCTTATGCCCTACATCTAGGAGGGGAGAATAAAATAAAGCCACCTATTACCAACAGAAATAAACTTATACAACCTAAGAAATCAAAACATACAAAATAAGATACAAAATGTCGTAACTTGGGCTCAGGAGCTGAAGGGGTGGTTCATATTCCAAAGGACCAAGGGAAGCATAATCACAATCAAATTAATATCAACAAATTCAAAGTTCAAGCAGTGAACATGCTTTCATTAAAAAGAAAAAGGTTAGGTTGTGAACATTGCAACACATCTTCTAATAGGAAGTAACATTGGAAAACACCAAAACATCCCCCAAAATTCAGCTTTGAAGATACAAAAAGGGATCATATTTTAATAACCAAAAAACTTTAACACGTGCTTGGATTCATAAAGAGATGAAAAACAATGGAGATTTAAATGGCACATCTCAGATTTTGACATAAACAAAAAGACAATTAAGCAATACAAAGACACATTTAGATAAAGAAAAGATCTAAATAGGAAACATCGCGAATAAATTACTGCATGCTTTCAAAACAGATTTAAACATCCCAAACAAAATATTGTAGATCATGATATACGCATATTTTCAAATGAATAAAATAGAAACATTGTTAACAGCAAACAAATTTGAAGACATGAGAATATAATCATATTTTGAATGAAAAAAATATAGGTATGAAATACTGAAAATCATGAACTAAATCCAAGATTAATACCACATCTTGCAAGAGATGGTCTCAAAGAATAGTAATAACATCTCAAAAAATAAAAAAACACAGGCCAAATTAAAATGCAAGAATAACATCAAAGGATTCTAACACATTAAACACCAAACATAACATACCTTAAATTTGAAACAAGACCCAGTTTCAGTCAATATTCCAAAAACTCATACCAAAACCTTATTTAAACAATGGTTTAAAATTTAAAAATAGAACCTAATCAAACGCCCATTTTTAAATCCAAGAAACCAAAAACCATTTCAAATCAATAAGTTCATAAACCCATGGTCAGATTTGGTATAAGCAACACCCTTTTGCTTGTGGGATCTTTGGATTCAAATAGCCCACTAGTCATCATAGCCCCAAAAAATTAGAAAGAAGAAGACGACAATCACATGCAATGAAGAAGTGAAGAATCTTACCTCGGGTGCTCCAAAATGCAAGTTATCCTTTTAGTTTCTCTTTACTTAGATTCATAAATTTCTGAGAATAATCCCTCGAAATCTTCTTGATTCTCCTTTGAAAATTTTGTTCTCCAAAGGTTCTCTTTTTTTCTGGTTTTCTCCCTTACCATCCTTCAAGTCCTCTCCTTGGTATTTATAGACAAAAAACCAAATGCATAATCCAAATCTAGCACCTCCTCCAGTCAAGATGTCATTCTCTATGGATTTAGTGAACAAGGTGGTATCAATTTCTCCTCTAGTAAAATCGTGGTTAATTAAAAATGAACTAAATCTTTCATACTATGCTCTAGGAACTTGTTTCAACCCATAAAGAGCTTTAGTTAATTTGAAAACATGATTAGAGTATTCTGCTTGCTAAAAACCAAGTGGTTGCTTCATGTATACTTCCTCATTTAATAGACCATTTAAGAAAGCACTTTTAAACATCCATATGAAAAATTTTAAAGGCTTTAAAGCATGCAAATGCAAGTAACATTCTAATAGACTCCAAAATAATAACGTGATTAAAATTTTCATCATAATCTATACCTTCTTATTGGTTATACCCCTAAGCAACTGGCCTTGCTTTGTTCCTTACCATAATACCTACTTCATCAAGTTTATTTTTGAAAACCTATTTGCTGTCTATGACTAATTGATGATCAAGTGCACGTACAGGAGTCCAGACTTTATTTCTTTCAAATTGATTTAGTTCTTCTTACATTGTAGTATCCAAGCTTCATTTTCTAGTACTTCATTAAAGCTTTTGGGTTCTATTTGAGACATGAAGGCCATTTGGTTCATGTTTCTATATAATGAGCTAGATTTCCAATAAGGAGTTTCATTGGATATGCTCTGATTTTCCTCATTCTCTGGGTGTTCTTGTAGGACTTTTTACTTGCTCAATAGGATTATGATTTTCATCAGTTTCTCCTTCATTGCTTTGGATAATTTCTATATTTTGTGCACATCCCTCATTGCTTTGAGGATTCTCTATTTGAGATTCAGATCCTTTACTCAAGTTTAGGTTATTCATTTTGAAAGTAATACCATCAATGTTTTCTTCCTCATTAGATGACATTAACTTCTGTTTGCTCAAATAAGAAATGCTAGTCTCATAAAAAACAACATGAATGGTTTCTTCAACAATAGGGTATTTTTATTATAAACTATGTATGCTTTACTTGAAGTAGAGTATCCAAGAAATATTTCATCATCAGTTCTAGCATCAAATTTACCTAAATTAGCTTTATCATTTTTAAGAATGAAGCATTTAAAACAAAGAGTGTGAAAGTTGCTAATATTTGGTTTCTCAATTTCCAAAACTCATATAGTGTTTTCTTCAAGGAAAGTCTTATCAAGTATATATTCAAGATATAACAAGCAGTATTCATTGCTTTAGCCCAAAGCTTTTGAGGAAGCTCTTTATCACAAAACATTGTTCTTGTCATATCAAGAAGAGTAGGGTTTGTCCTTTCCATAACTTTATTTTGTTGTGGAGTTCTTGGAGCAAAATATTGTGATCAATGCAAAGTTTTTCACAAAGATTTTCAAAATATTTCGTTTTCAAATTCTCTTCCATGGTCACTTCTAATACTCTTGATAAGATAACCTTTTTCATTTTACACTCTTTTGCAAAACTTTTCAAATATGCTGAAACTCTCATCTTTATGAGTAAGGAAGAAAGTACATGTATATCTTGAGAAATCATCAACTATAACTAAACCATATGTTTTTCCACCCATGCTTTGAATTCATGTGGGACCAAATAAATCCATATGTAAAAGATCTAAAGGTTTTGTAGTAGAAACAAGATCTTTGCTTTTGAAAGAAGATATATTTTCCTTTTTCACATGCTTCACAAATATGATTTTTCTCAAATTTTATTTTTGGTAAACCAAAAACCAGAATTTGTTTAGTTTGGAGATCAAATGCATGCTAGCATGACCTAGTTTTATGTTCCATAACCAGTTTTCATCAATGGTGGATGCAAGGCAATCAAATGATTTTAGAGAAATGTCTTATAAGTGTACAACATGTAATTTTCTTGCCTTGATTATGAGAACAATATGATATCATCATGAGTGTGAAAAATAATGCATTTTGATTACTCAAAGATTACTTTATGCCCTTTATCACACAATTGACTTATGCTAAGAAGATTATGCTTCAATCCATCAACAAGATATACATTGTTAATTTTAGAAGAATAGTTTATAGAAATTTTACCAATACCAATAATTTTATCCTTCTTGTTGTCTCTAAATGTTACTTCTCCTCCTTATTTCTTTTCAAGGAAGCATTTTTTGTTGGCATCAACTGTATGTGCCTTGATCAGCCATTATCAAGATACAATTGATCCTTCTTGTATCTTGAACTCAGGCACACTTGTAAATCAATGTTCAATTAACCTTAGGCACCCAAACTGCTTTGGGTCCTTGATTGTTAGTGGTTGCTCCTTTAAGTACAATGGTAGCTTTAGGAACCCATATTTCCTTTACCTTCTTATGAGGATTTTTTTTAATAGCACAATTTCTAACAATATGACGATTTTTACCACAGTAGTAACAAGTCTTGGGATTCCTTACTTTTTTTTTTATCTATTTTTGGCAAAGTATCTCTTTGATTTTTTTTATAGTTTTGGTAGAAAATTTCTTCTGGTACTTTTTAAAATTACATACATCAAAGCCTATTCATGTTCTATTAGAATCACTCTTTTGCATTCCCATCAATATATTAAGTTTTTCTTGACTAGATGTAAATTTAGCAAGATCATTTGTTAGGGAATCTACCTTCTTTCTTAGAATTACCTTTTCAGCCTCAAGTTCACCATTTTTCATTTTTAAGATACCTTTCTCTTTCTTCAGGTTCTCTAATTCAGATGTGGTTGCATGATAAGAATCTTTAAGTGCATTGTATTTTGTACCTAACTTATTGTAATTTTCAAAAAGCAAGTTGAAGGCACCTGGAAATTCATCAAAAGAATAAGAGGTGTCAATGTCATTTACCTTATCTTCTAGTTGATCATTGGCTAACAGACAATAGTTGCCAACTTGCTCTTCTTCCTCAGATTCATTTTCTGATGTGTCAGAGGTTTCTTATTCACTCCATGTGGAGTTAGCCATTGTAGCTCACTTTTTCCTTCCCTTGTAATTTTTCCTTTTGAGAAATGGGTAATCAACTTTGACATGACTAGACCTTTTACACCCATAGCATGTAATCTGGTCCTTTGAATTTTCTCCTTTTGGTAATGTCTTCTTGCTATATAATTTGTTTCTTTTACAGAACTTGTACATTTTTCTCATAAGCAAGGATATGTCTTTTTTTCTTTTATTTCTTCAGTTGTTACTTCTTCAGCTACTTGAGCTGCTTTGAAGAGAATGCTTTTTTTTTTCTACCTGGAGCTTTTAGCTTCATTTTTAAGATTCTTTTTTCATATGAAATTAAGTTTCCTCTTAGCTCATAATAAGACATATGGTTCAGGTTTCTCCCTTCCCAAATTGTTGTAATTTTGGCTTGCCATGGTTTAGTTAGTACTCAAAGTACTTTTCTAACAAGTTCCTTATTATAGTAGGTTTTTTTTAGGGCAACCAAGTCTTTGGTAAGGCTTGAACATATCTTCTATTCCTTTGTTGTCTCTCATTTTGAATAGTTCATGATCATGAACTAGTATATCAATCTTGGTTTCTCGAACTTCATCAATTCCTTCATAAGTAATTTGAAATGCCTTCCATATTTCTTTTGCTATTTTGCATATGGATATTTTTCTATATTCCTCTGCATTCATAGCACAATATATTAGGTTGATTTCTTTAGTATTTGTTTTTACTAATTTGATGTCTTGTTCAATCCATTGTTCTTCTGGTTCCTCCATGACTCTGCCATGATTTATTTTTGTAGGAGTGTATGGTCCATTTTCTATGACACGCCAAACTTGATAGTTGACTGATTATGAAGAACTTCGTTCTTTCTTTCAAGTATGTATAGTTATTCCCACCAAACAATGGTGGCTGGTGGTAGAGTGTTCTTCTACCATGTTTCTAAGATTCATGTTTTTAGTAAGATCTTTGCTCTAGGCTGTTAAACCTATAAATAAAGACCAAAGCCCTGATACCAATTGTTAGTTCAAATGGGGTTGAGTACCCAAGAAGGGGTTGAATTGGATACTTTAGATTTTGAAAACTTTTTGAGCAGGTAGAAACTCTTCAATGAGTAACTAGAAAGGTAGATTTCTCCTTTCTCAATGACTTTCACAAGCACGTTTTGACATATATGAGAAGAACACTTGGTAACTTAAAGTCTCAAAATACTTGGTGTATAAGTTTTCAAATGATAAATTCAAAAATAAGTTTCACCAAATAAAAGTTTGAGTTAAAGCAAGAGGTTAAATTTTTTGTAAAAGCACTTTGAGCGACCAAGTCAGAAAAACAAACTTTTTACAAATGCAAATAACAAAGAGATAAGGGTAACAGAGAATCACATTGCAATGTATAGTGGTTTAGATACAAAAATAATAAAATCATACATTTACTCCCCAAGGACAAAGTAAGGAAATTTCTATAATATGGATAATCACAAGTACATGTATAAGCTAACACAACTTTTACAACCAAACCTTGTTTAACCATATCTCCCATAAAGTTTTTTCTCACAAGAACCCAACTAAACACTAACACAAGCTCATGATCCACCAGCTTTTCTAACACATGCTAAAGCTTCACTAGCATTTTACAACATAATGGGTTAACTTCACAATCACTAGATTTTTCTCATAAGAAAACCTAGCAAACCTCTCATAGTAAGATAAGAATATTGACAAGAATATTAGATTCCTTCAAGGTATTCTAAACCATTATAGGCGCAAAGGGGGGTTTATATCTCTCTAGTATAAGTTTAAGAAGGCAACCTTTGAATATATATTCTCCTTTCTTTTTCACAACCAAGTTACCAGTAATGTTTGAGAGTGGCTATTTATAGTTGAGGATGTAAACATCATGCTTCACTAGCCATTAGAGTGTATGATTACTCTACAAAGTGCTCTATATATGTTGAATACTTTGATTATACAGTTGAGAGCTTCATAGTCGTTGATGTATTATGGCATAGACCTTTCTCTTTTCTTTAAGTTTGAATCTTTCATTTTTGAAGCTTTTAGGTTTGCTTCTAGTTGGCTTGCAGCCTTCAATAACTCTAATTTTCTTCACTTGCAAAAGTAAGCTTTTGGATAGAGAAGTTATCTGTTCATGGGGTCATTTCAAATAAAATTATAAAATAAATCTCCCAAGAAAAACTTTTTCAAAAGTAGTATAAAATATGTATATATTTCTGCACAATATCAAAACCTTCTATTCTTATTAGTATTATTTTCTGATCCTTTTTCAATCACGCGAGTGCTCTACCACATGTATAATATTTTATTGTTCCAATTCTACTTGCTCACTTCTCTTTACTTCAAAATACTTTGTTACTTGCTCGTTTAAGTAATAAACTTTTGATTCTTGCTTAGTACAGTAGCCTTGTTCTTCTTATGACACAACTTGGGTGGCAATGATCCCATCTCTTACTTCTCCACAAACCCCTTTGTTCCCTTAGTGCATAAATTGGTTATTTGAAAATCAATTGAATGATGGTTCATTGGTAGAGGTGTTCATGGGCTAGGTATATATCCATGGATATATGTTAGTTAAAATACTATGCTATTCAAGTGCATATAATCACAGCAAGTAATAAAGTGTAAGTAAGTGATTGTTCCCACAAGGAATTGTCCTAATTAATTAACTACTAAACTTATCTTCCCTACATTTTAATTAGATTAGAAATTAATTGATTCAAAGTAATTAAGCAATCTAATTAATCCAATATTAAGATAGTAATTAACTAGAGATGAAAGATTTCTAATTTGGAAAAGACTAGGACTATAATTTTTCCCCTACAGTTCATCAAGCTTAATTCTCTCCCTAATAAATATAGTTAATTATCTCAGTTACTAGTCAAGGTTTCTTAATTATCTAAGTATCTCTCTTAAGACTAAATGAAAATACCCCCAATCAGAATTACCCTATATTCCTATGAGCAGTCTCTAATCTAGGGATTCATTAAGTTAAATTCCTTAATTAATGATTGTGTGTGTTGCACAGATATATTCCTATCCAGTATAAACTCATCGCTTTCGCTAAATGATCACACATCCCTTTATTCATGGAAAAACCTCAAACCCTTTCCCAAGGTACCTAGGATTCCCTAGATCAATCTAATCTATGGCTAGTAGATTAAAAGTAGTAAACACATAATAGAGGAAGTAATTGAGAATAAAAACATGTAATTTATTAAGAATCAAATCAATTCAGGATTATATATGGGTTCTAAATTGTAATCCTAGAAGAAAAATATACTCCATTAAAGGAGTTGTAAATATCATAGTCAAAATTACAATCAACATTGAAATTCTAAAGGGAAGAACTTAAGAGATTCAGAAATAAAATGATAATAAGCCCAAACAAATTCTTGATCTCCTATCTTCTTGCCTCCAAGACTATAATGATAGTGATAATAATAATGACATTGATGTACAACATTTAAACTTTTAAGGTGAGATCTTAATGTATTTGATTACCATGTAGACTTGTATATTATTTATTGTTTATAATTTTGAACCTATTTTCATTCCTCAAAAAGTATTCTCATTATTATTGTATTAAAACATATATTACACTCACAAAATAAAAGGAAAAATAAATTATTATAAGGGGCTAAGCCATGACTTTACCTATAGGTCTAGGCAAAACTCATCCCATAAATGGGCTAAGCTAGGACTTTACCCATAGGCCTAGGTCAAAGCTTAACCTATAAATGTAGGAAAAATTTAAGATGGGCTTCGGCTTGGGCCTAGCCAACACATATAAAGCCTAATACCTTAGGCTCAGCCCGGCTTGCCCATGAACAGGTCTACTAATGGGGTTTTCCTAATCATCATGAGTTGTTGACTAAACACTCTCTTGTCTACCTTGATATGTGTCCTTGCAATAAATAAATGGGGTGTTGGTGAACACCAAACTAATAGAGGTATTCATATAATAATGATTGTCTTTTCTAAACTCTGTTGATCCACTGCTGTAATATAACTAATTGAATTATGTTGTTTCTTTTAATGAAGGAATTGAATATATTGAGTCAAAGATTGCTACTGCCCATGATCATAAGCAACACTCTCCCCTTGGATTTGGTATAATATTTTCTAATTTAATTGAGCATGCTCAAAAAATGGATCTAAATCTTCTTACTGGAGAGAAACATTTGGAGGCACTCATCCAAAAGTGAGAATTATAGCTCAAAAGGTAGCTTTATTAATATCATCCTATTAAAAAAGTTTTATTTCAAATTTGAGTATATCCTTGTAGGCAATATCTTTGTTATGTTAATTCTAGAGGGCGAAGAAGCAATTCAGATGGGTGGTAAGCATATATAGTATAAATTTCAGAGGGAATGGGGAAATCCTAGAATTAGGAAATGGCTGTGAAATATCAAAGAAAAAATGGGTCTCTATTTAACTCACCAACCACTACAGCAGCTGCATTTACTCACCTTCATATTGCAAACTGTCTTAATTATTTACTTTCAATGTTAGATAAATTTGGGAATGTTGGTTTGTTCCTTTCAAATTGAATTTGTTTCCTCCTAATTATATATAGTTCTACAATAATGCTTTTTTTTTTAAATACATTTGAAGGTATAATTTCCTTAGTTCCAACATATATTGCATCCTCTTGATGTATATGATCGAATCTATATGGTTGATAGTTTTGAAAAATTGGGTATTAATCATCATTTTAAGGAGGAAATCCAAAACATATTGGATGAAACATATAGGTAAGTAACCATTTGCAAAAGTAGGAAGGATCAAAGAAATTGTAAAGAGGGTGGCCTGATCTTTTTTATTGCAATTGTCATTATAATTTGGTTCTCAAACGCCAAGTCGTCCCATTGGCTTGACATTTTCCAACAAATAGTTTGCGTAAGCAAGAAGATGAAAATATATTTTTAGAACCCACCATATGTGTCATTGCATTCCGTTTACTATGCTTGCACGAATATGATGTTTTTTCAGGTTTTGTATAATTCTTCAAACATTTCAAATATTCTTTGTGGAAGATAAAGAGGAAAAAAAGAGCTAAATACGAACTTTGTGTCTTCAAATGCACTAATTTGGTTTTCAGAAGACAAATTCAACAATACACTTGAGTAATATTTGAAGCATGTTGGTGCAGTTTTGGAGTTACATAAGGCTTCCTAACTAGTTTTACAATCAGACGATTCAGTTCTTGAGGAACCTATCTTCTGGACAAGACACGTCATGGAGTAAACTTGTACTCTTCCAAAAAAACATGCTAGTAAACCTTTTAGTAATATTGACCATGAGGTAAACTTCATCTATACAAAATCATTTTTAGTTCTTACGTTTTCTAGTAATTCTGAAGTTTTATCCAAATACACTGGGCATGGAAACTTCAAATTCTTTTATACCTCTGGTACGTTTGCTTTGCGATTCCCTCATCACACTTATTTGGATCAAATTCTTTTATGGAGCATTACGAGGTTGATCAAAAGAGAATTTTGAAAATTTTATATAGGTACTTTTACTAATTTCGTCCTCTTACTCTCATCCCTCTTTCTTCTCTATCTCTATTCAAAGGTAAAATCTAAAATGATTACTAAAATTCACTTGTTATTTTATTTATCTTCATCTCTCAGTTCTTTGAACCTTGTAAACAAGAATTCCTAGAGCTGGCGGTGGAAGACTTTAACCACTGCCAATTGATAATTTGTGAAGAATTCAAATAATATAATAGATTAATATCTATAATTTTCAAGAACGTGAGTGCTAATGATTAAAAATATCTTTAGGTCAGGGACGAACCTACATGCAACCAATTAGAGGCAGTATCTCCCAATAAAAAAGTTCTCATATATATATATGCATATAATATAATTGTCCCTTTTAAACTTTCTATACTACCCCTTTAGATGCAGTACTTACATGTAGGTGTATACTATTTTACCCCTTAATTATTTTTCTTGTTTGGTCCCTACTTGAAGTTTTATTGACATAACAAGGCCAAGAATCACTGAATAACCAAATGGCTCATCATAATCATGTATTTTATGGAGAGTGGAAAGGACAAACTACTTTATTTTCCCACTACCATATCAAAAGTGGGCTATGCTTACTTGACAGCAGTAGGAACACATGTCTCACCCGAACTTAGTGAAGCACGTTTATCATGGGCAAAGAATGGGTTGCTCATCTATGCTACCAATGATTTTTATGATGTCTGGGATTACGAAGAGGACCACATAAAGCTTATACAATTGATGGAGAAGTACTTTCACTATGAACCCATTTTTCCCTTTGCATTTTTTGTAGGATAATTTTCATCTACCTACTAATATAAGATTATGTTATCAACATTGAGACAAAAGTGGGACATAGATATCAACAAAGAATGTTGTTCTGAGACAATTAAGATATTATTCGTAGCACTGAAGGGAATAATTTGTGAGATTACAGCCCAAGCATTTAAGGTTCAAGGAAGTAGTTTCTTGAACCACTTGATTCAACTTGTGAGAAAATTATGTCATCCAAAAAAGAAATTTCCTAAAACTTCTTTTTTCATACACAATGTGTTGAATTCTTAACAATGTCATTTCATTGCAGTGGATAGATGTGTTGGGATTTCCTATCAGAAGCTGAGTGGTAGAGAAGCAAGTATGTACCAACCATAGATATACCCAGCCCAGTCTAATAGGCTAAGTATCTATCTTAAGTTTAAAGGCCACAAGCCCAAATCTAAGAGACACGGCTTAAAGCCTATTAACATTAAGCCAGATCCAAGAAGCCTGGACATCTACCCGGATAGGCCATTTTGGATAAGTGAGCAAGTTTGTTAATGACTCTTAAGGCCTTGAACATGTAAGCAAGTTTGTAATATTTATAAATATCAGTTTTCTGAAGTTCTGAGCTAAGGTGATCTTAATATACTGGTATTAGCATGCTGCTTGAGGGCATTTTTGGTGCTGTTGTTGGAATTATTGTATCTGTGCAAGAAAAAATGGTGTGAGAATTGTTTGTGTCTCAGCTCAAGATTGATAATCCAATAATTTTGGTTTCTTTGCTCTCAATAATTTTGGTTCCAATAATTTTGGCCTTATCAACTAAAACTTTTCATATTATAAACCTTCAATTGGCCATTCCTTCCCTTAAAATGTGTTATAAGTACTTTATATGCTGAATATGCCATTTTACTATATTAATTCTATATATACTGAGTAATCTAATTGATATCACAGTGAATGTTGGCCTGCTTGGACTAATCCATATAAAAAGCAAAAGAGTAGTGCAGATATCATATGATTTCCTGATCTTCTTCTCTATTTCTGGTATTATACTTTACCTAGAACTAGATGAGGATAATTTCTTTTCAGTTTTACATTTATTGTGTAATTGTTTTACTTTAACATGTCTCTTTTAGGGAAATTTAGAGCCTTTTTTGCATCATTTCTGTTTACCAATATTTGCAGCTATATAATGTGTTTTATTTGGTATTGTAGGTAGGTGATGTTGGTGTTATGCAAGTAATGAGAATTTGACAAGTAATTATTTACATGACAATCTATTACTCTTTTATTTGTAGTAGCAGTTGCATCTCATTTTTGTAGTTTCCAAATAACAACTTCATGAAAAATCTTTATGTTTTGGGCATATCCCTATTTCTTGGGATTTCCATACCTCAATGTTTTATCATGAAAGCCGCATCAGATGGTCATGCATTTTGAAATTTGAAATGATTTTTACAATTTATTATAATTAGCTCTTGTTTTTTTTACTAATAATGTATTTTGATATTTATTAATTAATGTTATATGATGTATAATTGTGATGAATTTTTGTTTTTACTTGATGATAACTAATACGATCTTTGTGCATTGGATGGGTGAAAAATCTAGTTGTTATGAAACTTTTGTGAGAAGTACATGGTGAGAAGAATGTAATTGATACTAGAATGAGTTTCAAAACTTTGAGAGAGAGAGAGAGTATTTTACTATCTTAGCTACCTTCCAAACAACTTTTTTGTATTCATTGTTAACAACTCTAACAGCCTTGAACATGTAGATATGTTTGTAATATTTATAAATTTTGGTTTTTTGAAATTATGTGTTTTTGAGATCTTGATATACTTTATCATTATTTAGATATATATTTCTTATTGTCTATGCTTTTGCAACTATTTTCAAGTCCCAAAAAGTTTGGTTATTATTATTGTATTAAAACATATATTGCACTTACAAAAAAAAATGAACTATTATAATCAAGCTCATGCTTTACCTATGAGATTAGGTCAAATCTTAGCTTATGAATTAGGGCCAAATTTAAGATAGACTTGTGCTTAGACCTAGGCCCACACACATAAAATTCATTAGTCTTAGGTCCAAACCTGACCTGACTTGGCCCATGAACTTGTTTACATGCATGGGACCGCTAATCCTCATAGGACTCTATCCAGTTGGACTAAAGCTTCCTCATAAGAGTATTGAAAGTTATAAATACAATAACCTCTAGAAGCTTCTTAGCCTTTATTTGTGACTTCTTAATGATATCAGCGACTACAAGGTGAGTCTCTTCCTCCCTCTACCAAATATGGTTATTGTTAGATAAAGGAGGAAGAGGACTTTTTCCCAACTTGATTAAAGATTCTTCGACTTAAATTTATTTCTCCAAATTACTTGAATATTTGTTTTCATTCACTAAGTACATAAGGTATATAGGCATAGGTTACCTTTTAGCATCTATTAACATTAATAACTAATTAATAAATTATACATGAGTTAAAATATTCTAGATACATGACCTATCGATCACATTTTAGATACATAATCAACCATTGAATATAACCATATAAAACTCAAAAAAAAACATGAACATATAAATATCTAGATAATTTCAAATTACTTATTTCAACCACTCCGTTAATTTGAAATTTCTTCATTACTCCAAGTGTCATATGATTCTTCAAAAATCGTCAATCTTGAAAGGCTTTATACAAATTAAAATCGGCAATTTGATCTAGAGTTAAATAACTCATCTCCATAGAGATAATATGTGCAAAAGATTTTTCATAACCATTTCCAGCTTTTGCTTCTAGCCATTAATTAACTCTTGCTTTGTACTTCTCCACCTTTGTTACGAAAAATCATGTAAAAGTTTTGATGTGTCAACTAATCATATAATAAGCTAGAAATGAGCAAGCAGCATCTAGAAAAGGAAGAACAAACAAAAGTAAAAGTCAAATCAAATCTAAAATAAAACTTTCAATCATGTGTGAAAAGGGTCTAACTGATTTCCAGTTTGACATGCTCCTTTATAGGAAGTCACCACCTTTTTGCTTGAAAAAGTAGATACGCTCTTGAAAGCCATTGCCTATCTTCTAGAAGATTGTTTGTACAAAAGCAAATGTTTACATTATTTTATTGATTATTGTTCCATCTCTGATTTCATTCAAAGATGTAAAGTTTGCATATACAAATTATATCGACCAAAACCAGAAAGGCTTCAAGTGTGAAACTTGCAAAAGAGTACTCATCATGCCTCTTGAAATTTGAATTCAAAGAGATGAATGTTAACTCAAAATCCCTGTTTACATACCAAGTCTGCAACAAGCTATGAAGATTGTTGCAAACTAATCAATGTTCTCAAATGGCTGGCAAGACAACGAGCTTCAAACTCAAGTATAAAAGCTGCACCATGCTAAAAAAAAAACAATTTTGAACAAGCTGAAAAACTAAGAGAAACCTTCATTAGGTGAAAAGTGTCTTGAGCTTAAAAGAAAGAGAACTCCTTAAGCTATTTCCAGAATATTCAAACAATTTAAGAGTCGAGTGATTTTCTTTCATCATAAAAATCTATTGAAATGTTTGCTAGATCGAGCCTGAGATAAAATCTAGTGTGATAGGTTGTCAAGTGTAAGGTGTAAAAGGCATAATGCTTGGGCCTAATTGTTTAGCTAGGTTCTTAAGAAAAACTCAGTGTGAGTAGGTTAACTTGGAGTGGTTGTAAAAGCTTACAAGTTGCACCTGTAATCTTGGTGATTTCCTTCATAGTAAAATTCACTTGTTATGTGCTTGGGGAGTGGATGTAAAATCTAACTTTTGTTGGATCTAATCCATTATATTTCTTGGTGTGATTCTTCCTTACCCTCATATCTTTAATTACTGCTTGCTTAATATCCTTGATTAAGTTATGACATCTCACTATTTGTTTACTTAAAATTACAATAATTACTTTCACTCTGATATTTGGTTCAAGTTAAGAATATATTGATTTTATCATATTGAGAAGGTTGTCACAACGTGATAGATGCCAAAACACAGATATTTTTAAAAATGGAGTCGTCACCAATTAATTAAGAAGATAATTAAAATCCTTTAAAAAAACTGGCATTCGAAACCAAAGAAAAGGTTCGGGAGTCTAATTACATGTGTGGAAGGTGTTAGGCACCCCATAGCGTCCATCCCTGAGGACTGTTACCCTTAATTGTTTGCGCTTAATTTTATTATATTTTAATTGTTTTGATTATCCCCTTTCTTATTATCGTTATAGAGAAAAAGATGAAAGATAAAAAATCAGACTTGACTTACTGTGTAAGAGCCTACGTACCCTAATGGGGATGAAGGGCCACATAGTTCGATATGGTAGATGATGTGCCTAAGGCGAATATATAATCCCAACCCTAAGGCATATGGTTATTTGGTTTGATAAGATAATGTGAGAGAGTAAATCTCTATCTAAAATCTTTAGGGGTTAGGACAATGTGGGATGATGAACCTCTACTCAAATCCCATGGGTGAAATAAGATAATATAGAAGAATAAATCTCCATATACAGCTTAAGGCAATATGAGAAAATAATTTTTTAAATATTGTTTATAAAGAATTAGGTTTATAGGGAAAATGAATTTCCACCTATAACCTAACTATTATAGGAGAACAATTCTCCATATAATGTTTGTAGAAGATGGTGATTTATTTTTAGGTCAAATTTTGATTTTCAAAAGCTTTTGGGGTCGAAATAAAATTTTGAAAAGTGTTAGGGTAGAGTTGCAATTTATAAAACTATTGGGGCAAGAATGAAATTTGTGAGACTCTAGGACCAAAATGAAATTATTATTTTGCCCTGATATCCCTAATGTCAAGGAATGCGTGCTTAATTTTAAACAATAACCTAACCTTCAATTTTTAGAGGTTATATTATTATTTTCCATCTTTTAAAAACCACCAGGTGCGCTGTGGCAAAGGCCTGATTTGTAAATTCATAAATTGCTTCCGAAAATTGAGTTGTCAAGAAAAGAAACAAAATAAGTTTTTGGAATCCAAACGGGTTTGAACTCTTCTTTAGGGGGCCTTTACAATTTTTTTAGAAAATAATAATAATAATAATAATAATAATGATATTCTAATGGAGCCTTTGAAACTCCACTAATTTGAAGCCTAAAATGTGACATTGCGCCCTCACTGTTTCTATTTTTAGGAAACAAAAACTCATTTATTGGACACTTATATCCTTATATCCTGTTTGATTCTATTTTTAAAAATTATTTCTTTGTTATACGAAATAAAAAAATTTGTTTGGGTAACTATTTTTATCAGTTATTTTTATAAATTGTTTCCGAAAACAGTAACTAGAAAACAAAAAAATAAAAATAATTTTTTTATATTTTAGCTTATTTTTATCATTTGTTTTCAAAAAAACACAAAAAATAACTTATAAAAAATATTTTTACCCAAGCAAATTTTTTATTTTTTTGTTCTATAAAATTATCTTTAAGAGTTATTTTTAATAACTATTTTAAAAATCAATAAAACAAAAATCGTTCCAAAGAGTCCCTTAACCTCCTATTCAGTAACCAACATAAGGTACTTAAGGTAAAAACAGGATTGACAAATACTCACCAAGAGGAGGATAGGGAATTGCCATATTCCAAAATTTAATCCAACACAGGATTCTATTAATTTCAAAACAATATTTATTTCTTAGAAATTACCCTCATCAAATACAACGTGTAATTAGATTTTAATTAGGAATAATTGAAGTTCAGGGGGCCTAATACAATGCCTAAGAATGAACACCTATGATTGAAAATGCATGACGCCCTAATTAATTGTAATATGATACCCAAACATGTTGTAATTGAATTTTAATCCAAATAAATTTCAGACCCAATTTGGCATCCTATCTTGAAATCTCATACCCCAACGGTGAAACTATTGAATTACTAGAAATACCTCCACTTTGGAATCAACTGCAAGAGTAGATAAATTCAAGCAAACTGGTTTCATATTTGGAGTAAAATGACATCATATTTTAAAATCAATCTCCAAAGCAAAGCATAATTGCTACCAGCTTGATATTTTAATATTCAGCTGAACACAAGGATGCTCCCACAAATAAGTGAATATTAAATCTAAGTTAAAGCGTTGCAGATTATATCACCATTTAACCCCAAATTTGAACCAATCCATAAACGCTTTTGAACTCAACAAGAAAACAAACCCTGTTTTCACCATATTAGCTTGATATATAGAAAAAACCTATCCAAACTCAAATCTCCTTCTTGAGGCAATAGATGCGAACAAAAACCAAAGGGAACAAATCCCCACTTTGTTAACTAATCTGGAACGCACTTGGATTCGATATCAATTTTAACCGTGACACCACAGCCAAATTCTATTAACAATACAATCCTAACTTAAAGATCCCAATTTGAACACGGAATGAATCACACCGCAAAATTGCACTGGTTTAAACACTAGATTTTAGATTTGGACCCACCAAACTAGACAGCTTACGCATAACTACGTGTCATTTAGAACCAGAATAATGTTGGATACCCACCAAATCAAGACTTTAGTCGAATCCCTCAAGACTGAGTGAACATAAACCAATATCAGGTCACATAACAACATATGAACAAGGCACAGGCCTCTGGACTGAATAAAATCTAGTAACTAAAACAGAGTGCAACAAATTGCTGTGACACCCACTGGAATACAAATCAGAATAAACTCAGAACAGTATCATTCTTACAGCCTCTAATCATCAAAGGAAATAGACGTCACAAAATAAAATCATCTTCCAATTCTTACCTTATAATCGAGTTTGCAGTAGCCATTTTCATAATCGGGCAACTTTTCTAAATCTTCATAAACCTCCACTTAACTTCCTGTTTTTCTCTGTTTCTTTTTTACTTGTTCAGAATCATCGCCAGGTATTTATAGACAGAAAATCAAGTGCAACTCCTTAACCTACTAACCCCTCTATACAAGTATTCCCCTTCCTCTCTTATCCCCTGCAGCAAAACGGTGAGCTGGAGATTAGAAGTCCACAAACCAGCCTGGGTTTGGATTGATGAAGCATTGCCCTCTGAGAAAATCTGGCGCATTAAATTGCTGATTGAGAAAGTGGCGTGATATCAGCAAAACCCCAAGTGGCATGATGAGCTGGCTGCGAGCCTTGGCTCCAAACTGCAAGATCAAACACACTATTAGACAAATGATAGGATGGATGTGCAGGGATTATGTGCAATTGTGGAAAGTCAAGCCCTCAATTGAGTCAAATAAAAACAAAGATCAAATTGGAACCTCATGCAAAATACAGGAGCCTACGAAATTGGTCTTCAAATATAAGACAGTCAGTTTTCCATTATTTTACCTCCCTTGCCTAACGAACTACAAGCCAAACTCTTGCAAATACAGAAACATGAGAAGAGGATATGCCTATGGCATGGAGAAGAACATATAAGGTTCTTACATCGAAGCTTCCTGCCACATATCTAATAATTTCAAAAAAAAAAAAAATCAATCAAGGTCACATTATAATTACAAGTTTCTTGTTGAAATGAAGTAAAAGCTCTAAAAGATGCACACACCTCTGAGCACGGAGGGCAGTCACCATCACAGCAACGACGT